>PNEQ01001500.1:0-11306 GCA_003012365.1 Medauroidea extradentata | reverse complement strand
CACTCAAGTAGGAGACAGACGGATGTCGAACGCTGCCGAACGCAAAGGCCGATTGTACTTCTTTGTCGCTCGTTCCGCGCTCTCGCTTGCACTTCAAGCCTTACATGGAACGCCTCAGAGCGAGGTAACGCCGCATGAGTCATGTTTTTTCGTGCGTGCAGCCGGCTCTATCGAATTATAAGACGTTGTCACGTCAAAATAATTTGATGTCAAAAGTAAAAAACATTTTAACACCTTGCTCCAAGTCACCAATGATAACAAATAATCCTCAGGGTTCGTACTTCCTTATTGCGCCTAGTTACTATGTGCACTGGTTTAAAGTTGCCAATTAAGACACTATTTCTGCCACTCAATTACCAAAAATTCACCCATGAAACTGTCAATGAGGGCCTCTGAGTGCAGGGTCCTGAATGGTTGCCCAATTCACCCATGCCTGAAGCAGCCAATGCATATATACTACTTCATTCTCTTCATTAAAATCATGCTGCACTTGTTTCCCATTACTATGCTGCAAAACACATCAACTGTTTTGTCACAGACTGTATCAACCAAGAATTTAATTGCTTAGCACATTAAGCTTGTACTGACCCATTTCACTGTTAACAAACAAAATAGCACCAAAACTTCAGAGCACATAGTGCTTTTGTACACACACTGCAATGACATTTCAGGTTCCACACAAATAACAACTACAATACAATAACATATCAATCTGAGCACAAGTGTGTTGGAGAAAAGTTTTTAACGAACAACTTTGAAACATCTTATTTTCACTGCTTAATATTTTTGCTAGAACAGCTTTATAAAGTATCTACATTATTTTTAATGAATACCAGTTTCATCACAGTACAGAACAAACAAACCGGGTACAAAACTCAAGACAAATATAACACCCCCACCGTCATGTAATTACAATTTTAACAGCCTTCAATTATTTTGCTACAATTTGTTTTACATAAATTTTGACAATAACATTGCATTTAGCTCACTTTTGTTTAGCAATAACCTTTAAAATTTACAACTTTATACTATAATAAGGAGCTTATTTACTTTCCAAGAAAAAAATTATAAAAATGTATGTCCAGTAACTTCGGAAGAATTTATTTACTACAAAGTTAAAATAAATACATCAACCACAGCTTTAAAGATAATCTTACATTCAGTTAAATGCAATAACACTGTTTATGTGTACTTTTTAAAAGAAAGTACATTATATTAAGAGTTTTTATTCACTTTATGACCTCTGTTTGCTTACTATGTTACCTGCTACATTTTTTATTTTATTATGTCAACACTATAAAAATATTTGTTAGTTACTAGTACATTTACAAAAATAAAATTAACATGCATTTTAAAATCTAACACAATCAAACTAACTAAATGGTATGAAAATCCTGTAAAGAAACACTTCCTAGTGCAATCTAATATAAAGCACATTTAGTCAACACATAAATAAACATTCAAAATAGGGTAATTTATGTTGTGTTGTGATGGCACAAGCAGCAAAGTACTATGGATACTTATTCCAGCCACTGCTTAAAAAGCCATATAGTACACTGAGGCATTAACTAAAATAATGTATATTAACACGGAAAAATTAATTTTATTTTAACTATATCACAAAACATTATCAACTAGAAATTAGTGAACACCTTTAAAAACAATGCACAGGTTCATTATATTCCTAGTTTCAGTTTGTGGATGAAGAATGGAGGAGGAACAAAACAAAAACACTGCCACAATGTTCAGACACTGGCCCGTCCAGATGAGTGGACAGGTAGGGTCAATTTCCATCTTTGCAAGGTCTTGGAACTTTGGAAGTGATTCAAATATTTTTTGAAACTATTTATGAGTGATTTAGTATAGAGAGTGACTTGTTTCAATATAAGTAAACTACAGTCTCTTTCTGGGTTGAAATTTTCATTTTTAAAACACTGCTAAGACATGTGGCAAATTTGAAGACAAGCAATCATACACATTAAATAACACAGCAACAAATTGCTAACTTTATTCAAAAATTTTTTGTGTGTATTTTTTAAAGCTCTGGTAACTGTAAAGGCATCCTCAGATATGGGACGAATATCACCATCATACACAGCAACCAACATTTCAGTAAAAATGCACACTATCTGAACACAAACAGAACAGCAATAAATTACACTGAACACTATAACAAAATTTACAAACTTTCTCACACCACAAAGATAGTAATGTAATCATTTAAAATTAAAAATGTTCCTATAGTTATTGAACTTAAAAGTTTCTGTCTCAATAAGCATTTGTATCATTTCAAAATCTACAATAAAATTAAAAGCTGTTTTTACAGCACTAATTGAAGGACTACATGTATCTAATATGTTGCTCATATGCCTATATTTTCATACACACATACACTTACTATCCCAAAGCAGTTAATAAGTAAAATCAATCAACATCAGTGTTTTGTAAATAGAACAAATATAATAATATTACAGTATACTGAATGTATTTTTGTTCATCAGTTTTCAACACAGGCATATCCAAATTATATTTTAATCACACTATAAAATTAAAATAACACACACATTATAGTTGACACTACCTAAAAATAAATACCATTATTTAGTTAGCACATTGCTACATATAATACAAAAAATATGGATGACTACACAAAGCACTAGCCATTAAAAAGATTATCAATATTGCATGTTGCATTTCTGAAAAAAAATTCACTGCAGAACTGGCAGACATTTTACATTCAGAAGAGTATCTCTATCTGGACTTCTAAACACCAGAATATTCTAAATAACACTAATAACTTAAATAATTAAATTTTTGTAATCCAAATTTGTATTGCTGCTCAATTGTATTTTATGTTATAACATCACTTACTGTGAAGTACGTATAGTGCAGAAAGCCCTAAATGTATTTATTAGTTGACCGAGAATGTAGCACATTGAGCACCAAGGTAAGTATAAATGCAATATGGCGGATACCCTGGTATCGTTGTGGCTGGTTTTTATTTACACTCTGTGGTAGTATCTGTAGTGTTCACAGTACTTTGCATTTGCATGCGTACATGTATTATATGGAAAAGCTTAAGAACAAAAACGATACATGTGAAAAAAAGTGACATCAAGAGAAGCAGAACTGTGTTGATGTTTCAATGAAGATTTAAAAATTGGATCACAGGGAAGCTTAAAACTTAAAAATGAGTAGGAATTGAAAAAAACTTAGCATCTACGATATTATCAAGACAAAAAATCCTGTGTACTACGTAAGTACTTGTATGTTTCCCTGAATTGTTAGTCTGAGCTAAGCCGAGTGATTTATAACAAATACTTTGTAGCAAGTGTGTTTTGTTTTTAAAAATGTTTCTTATATACATGTGATCCATTTTAATTTAATGATGACATATAAAATGGTATTTAACACAACCAATGTATTTTTTTCTTATAGCAATACCATTTTGTGCCTGCAATTTATTACTACATCGTAACATTGTCCTAGGTTCACATATTCTATTTTCTGGAAATTTTGTTATTAGGACTTGGCTAAGTCCAGGGGAGTCCGGATGAAAGATACTCTACTGTATTGCAATGTCTCATTTAGTCAATCCAATAAATTTTAAGACTTTTTAAGTAAGAAATACATAAATAAAATAGTACTGTTAAGTTCTTCCTTTTAAGATCAATAAATTAACATAACCCATGACAAAAAAATTAAGGTATAGTGATAAAACTGGCCAGGAAAAACATGAGGTTCTTCAGATAAGATCCATTCAAAGAACTCTTCTGATAACAAGTTTCATGATATGATTCCAATCAGTTTTACTAAAGGTGACAATTCTATTCTCAAGAGTCACTGGCCTTGGTTGTTGCATCAGCTGGCCGGAACTCCAGAGAAGCACTGTTGATACAGAAGCGCCGGCCAGTGGGGCGCGGACCATCGTCAAACACGTGTCCCAGGTGGGCCCCACATTCCCGACATGTCACCTCTGTGCGCACCATGCCTGGATTTGCGATCAACAACAGAAGGTTGCCGCCAACTGAGTAGGGGTGTAGGTTTATGAATTAAGGAGGAATGATGTAGCAGTGGAGGTAAGGAGGAAAACAAGAGCAGACAAGGTTGTTAGACCCAACCACCTTCCATTCAAACACACCTGCCAGCAGAGTTGCCAATTAAATGAAATGTGTTGCCTGGAATATTGAGCAAATAATGTCGTCACACCTATAATCCTATTTTTAACACAAATGTTTTCTCTATTTTTTTATGCAGTGCCAGTACTCAAATTCGACAAAGATGAATAATCCAAATTTACAAATTACAAACCTGAACACTATGTTCGTCATGTCATATTTAATGGTGTTGTGACACATTGATATGTTGTTGAGATGTACTCGTGGTCAACCCCCACTCCACTGTAGCTTATGGCTGGAGAGCACAAGTCGAGAGACTAGATGGATAACTAGTATGGCAGCTAGGAGGAAAGAAGAGGGATTCACCAGGCCCTAGTGGATACCTCTGTTCTAGGCCAGCTCTCACCCAGCTAACTGCCCTGGCCTGCTTGTCGGTGGCCAGCTAGCCGAGTTCACCAGTTCTCAGCGGGCTCTCGCCAAGCTAACTTCCCTGGCCTGCTTGGACACGGTAAACCTCTGACAGCATGCCACACATTCTAAATGCAGCCAAGAGAAAGTAAACCACCTACTTTGGTAATAATTCATGAAACTGCATGAATCAAAATTGTTGTACTGCCCGTACACATAATCTGAATCACACTCTAAACATCTGTTTTTTTTTTGTCACCCAATGTTGCTCCTGTTTTCTTGTGCATTTTTTTGAAAAAGAGGGGGGAGGGGTAGGGAGGGTGCAAACAATAAAATTAAAAATATATAAATTGTTAACAAATGTACATTAAAAAAAGTAGATTTTCTAAATCTGCAGGGTCTGCAATAATCAAATTACTTTCTTCCCAGAAAAAAAGTCGAATAGGCCTATATGTGTGTCTTCACAACTTTGATATGTTTGTCCACTCACTTTTATGTATTGATAATTTTCATGTTTTGTCAACATGCCTATTTCATCCCATCAGTGATTACATTCACAATCAACACAACCTTGTAGCACTGTGGTAATAAGAGATAAATATACTTCTAATTTCCTTATTATATATTAATTTTCATATATATGTAGATAATGTACTAATTTTAACAATTATATTAAGATATGTAATAATATTTCAGCTCAAGGAACAAATTTAATTAATTAACTTAAGTTATATGTATGTGGGTATGTGTTATTTTGGGGGCTTGGAACTCAACGGGGAAAAAGCAGATGTTTTTAGTTTTGTAGGTAGGTGTTAGCTAGAGCGGGGATTAACCTATATCCAGTTATGGCCGGTTGGCTGGGTAGTAACAGGCATGTTTTTTTTTTTTCTTTTCCTTGTTTCTAAGAGTATTGCGCAGTTAGAATTTGCTGGGTGCCCAATCTCTAAAAGGCAGGGATCTCAATTAGTCTTTAGTGGGTAGAGTGTTTTTTGTGTAGCCAATAGGAGCGCACTGTGTGAAGGCCAAGACAGACAAATGCAAGAAGCAATGCACGCAGACACGTATTTTGTTCCTCTGTTTTCGGGATGTCCGGACGAAGCTAGGGTGCAGACCTTGTCCATGTATTTACTTTTAACAATGTTATGAATTAGTATAGGTGGAGCAGTAGCCGAAAAATTTATTGATATGTGAATTTGGGAGCGACAGTTTAGCATGCATAGGCAGCACACACAGCAGTTTTTCTCTATAACCTCCTTTCGGACATTCTAAACTCTATAAAATTTTTCTTCCACCTGTGCATGTGGCTAACAGGGTGCCTGGGATCAGGTTTACACTGCCCAGTATTCTTTGTTCGAACATTTTCAGTACTAAATTTATTGTCTCCAGTTTTTCTACAAGATGGTGTTCGGTCTGTTTTTAATCTATCAGATCCTGAGTCCCGAGAGCAAGTAATTCCATATATGGTAATGTTTTGGAGAAACTGTAAAATTTGTTTTGAGGAGAATTTATACATTTTAATAGATAAAGAATATGAGTCAATTTTTCCTTTTGCGTAATTCCTCTTGGGTGCATCAAAAACAGTGTCTGAACGTTTTCACTTACTATATCTAAATTCGTGGTATCTAAACTAAAAATTGAGTTTAGAACCTACAGTGTCTTATATGAAATGTTAAAGTAAAGTCCATCTGCTGTTGAGGTGCCATGTGAGGCTTCACCCAATTTTCAAAGGGTTCATCATATGTGTTGTCGTATGCTTGGCATGCGATAACCTCAGGTGACTACGGACACATGTACTGTTCATGATGGTATTTAATGCTTGAGAAAAAATTTGTATAAAATTACTTTTGCATAAATAAAAAATTGATTTTCTTTGGTCACACTTTTTTTTTTAATTCTTAAATTCTCATTTATTTAATGTATTTCAATTTGTCATTAAATAGTTCACAAGTTACAAACAAAGCAAAATGTAGAAAAGTATGGCCTCCTGACAACAGCTGAGAACACTAGAAATGCCTTAGATCCCCTTAACCTCCCCCACCATAACACACTCAACAAAAGAAACTGGTTTATTCAGTGTTCTGTTCATCCCCTTGTTTTTTTTTTTGCTTCCTAAAACTTTATTCCTTGTTTTGTCGTACCCCTCTTCCACGTCCAAAAAAAAATTTTGTTCTGGTACACTTGGCCACTAGTCAGTACATAAATACCCAACAAATGCCAAATAAGAATTTAGGAAGACACACTTAGGCTAGTGTTACACATTTGGTATGTCTTTGTACTACTCTTGACTGAGAGAGGTTTCTGCAGGAAACGTGATTCCATTCATCCAACATGAAGAACAGATATAATTTATGAGTTATTTGGTCAGGCTTTCACTAAAAGCTTCAGCTCATTCTAAAGGTCCATAGGGGCTTCACATGACAAACAATAGCTCTGCACCTAACACTTGTAAAATAGCCATTATTTATTTCTTTCACAGCATTTTCTGTTAAATTTCTTTTCTGGGTTAATTTCAACAAGAATCAATCATGATTATGTTATAATAAAACGGTAGGTTGTTCCAGAATGCTTTCAAGTACAGTAACTGAAAGTAATAAAGTATATTTGAGAATGTGTGTGTGTGTGTGTGTGAGAGAGAGAATATAAAAAAAAACAGGACCTTTATTGTTTCAATGCAGCATGGGTTTTTTTCAGCAAGTTTGTCATTAGATAATCTGCAACTGTCGTCAAGGTATCTACGTGGTGTATTGAACAAAGTTTGTGACTAAAACTTTTCATTTTTCCAGACTTCATCTAGTTTATACAAAATTCTTTCTACTAGCTAAGAGCTTGATAGGATATCAGGAGCAAAGTATCTTCCTCCATCAGAAACGTGTTATGAAGTTAAAACCATGTTAAATTGGTTGAAAAACTCGTTGTTTGGACATAAGAGATTCATTCTTAGATCACCATGCTTGTTAACACGTTTTGTAGTAATGTGTGTCTGTTGCTTTCAAATGGAATCTACATTTAAATAAATTACTCCTTTAGCACAACACGTCTTCTGTGGTTTCCACTTGTAATGGGTTGAAATTTCACTCATGCGCTTGCACTTTTAAAGACATCCATCAAGTCAACATGAAAGGTATGAATCGTCTCTGCTATAGATGATCTTTTAGTCTTCAACTTCAATGCTAATGTGATTGCAATCATTGTAAACAACATATACCATTCAATGAAATAATGTTAGGCTAATCAGAGATGCATGAAGCTTGTTCATAAATTCAATTGGAACTGCCAATATTCTAATTACAGCACTTCACAACCATCTGCCACACACAGTAAAACAACTATACTATACAACATTACACAAATTTAAACATCAATGGTCCCAATCTGTCAATATTTTTAGTATACAAATCCTTCAAATTTCTATCTTACCACATAATCCATTACAGCTGTGTGTTGTATCTGGAACTTGCGTGCAGTATCAGAGGTAAAATTACAAATTCTAGTGTGCATCAATTGTCAAGCCTGTTTAACAACACTGTTTGTGTTGGGGGTTCATAGTTATTGTAGCAGCTATATGTCTGATTTGTTTGAAGTCGTGTACAAATATTGAAGTCTTTATTTGTAAACCAACATTTACATAATGTTCTACTGTCTGGCCAATGTGTACTTTCCATGTACAAGTGCTTCCTGCGAACGTTTTTAACCTTATACATGAGATTACTTACAAACACGACAGAGTGCCTTGCCAGTAGCACCAATCCCATGCAATGACTCTGTAAAGTGCACTAACAATCAATCGCTGGCACCACAGGAAAACACATCAAGTAGGGATATATCTTTATGTAGCAAAGTAATTTTGTGCAGCCAGAATTAAAATTTCTGTATGTCAGGATGGCCTTCTGCAGCTTGTCTGTCATTTTCCGCCGCTTGTTAATGGTATTTTTCACCTCTATGCCAGGTGTATAAGGCAGGAGTTTCGCCCCACGTAGTCATCAGTTTCTCAGCCTTTGTGTCAGGTCGACCAAGTACTCCTCTCATTCTTATGACTGCTTTGTGAAACGGGAAATAGTCTACCACCCTCAACCCAGATCTGCTTCTTGTTAAGGAAGGCGTAGGCCATTTTTCCTAACCTATCCAGACTGCACCTTGAAAAGGGAGCTGCAGTATGTTATCCTATCTTGGACTGCTTCTTGAAAAGGGAGCCATAGCCCACTTTCGTATCATGGACTGCTTCATAAAAAGGAAGCTATAGTCCACTATCCTATATTAGAATACTTCTTGAAAAGGGAGTCACAGGCCAGCACCTAATCTTTCAGACTGCTTCTTGAAAAGAGAGCCATAGGACGATTTTCTTTCTCAACCCAACCATCCTGTTACCCTAACGTTACACCCTAGTCAGGAAGACTCAGTGGGATAACAGAAGTCTGCATGTCTGCATACGGTTCATGGTTTAGCTGCCCAGCACGGAAACCTGACCTACGCGCGCTTCAACCAAATTACCGTAGTATGCTCTAAGAGGGTGTTAACATGAGTCTCCTCTCATACATAGCATGAGATTTTTTCTTTATAGGTCGCAGACTAAAGGGCATTATATTTTCGTAAATAGATGTCTTATCACTTCTCTACTCTCCTCGCTCCTGACGACACTGCCCTTGTGCCTGGACCTGCGCCACCCGCCTGTCAATGGTGATAGGGGCAGTGGGGAGGCTCTACTACTTCGAGTATGAGTGTGTGAGTGGGGATCTCCTACACGCTTCTATACGTTGAGCATAGTCTGTAGTCTTACCCCTGCTGCTGCTGGAACCTTGTGTCCCTCTTATCTCGAGCAAGTTGCTGCCACCATGCTTACAACTGCCCTTGCTCTGCTGCAGCAACATCCACTCCTTATGGAGGCAAGGCTGTGAAGTGAAGCCCTGCTGGCAGCATCTACTCCTGCCCTACACAACAGTTGCAGTACGCTTGTGTGTGTAACGACAATTCTTGTGGGCTGCTCCTCCAGCTTCTGCATCTGTATTGATGGAGATGGGGTAGGATACGCTACTTGGAAAGCAGAACACCTGTCTCTGTTAAGGATCTCAATTTATTTCAAATCCTCACTGCAAGCACCCAACTTGGTGATATTGTGCTGCCCTTACACGACAGCCGCACTCCCTTCTCTAAGTTAGTGAGTGACTTACCACATTGCACCACTGGTTCTTTACTAGTCTACGCTTATTTAGTGGGCCAGGGAGGCACTGTAGAATGTAACACGCTGACAACCGGCCAAAACAAACTTCGGACTACAGCGTCTTTTATAATCCTGTTCCAGATCAAAAAGAAAACCTCTGTGTTCACATGGCAGCTCCACCCACTTCCATAGATGAATACCTACTGCTCTAAGGCCAAACAACAGAACAATGCAATTCTGGCCTCAAAGCCCAGTCTGGTGAGTCCTACTTTTCTCTAGGGCACTATACAAGTCATCCAACTAGTCTCTTAACTTGCAATCCCAGCCACAAGTTACCATGGAGTTGGAGTTGACTACACGTGTGCCCAAAGACGTGTCGCTATGTCAGAACAACATACTAACTCTTTTATCCATTCACCCACGTTATAGTTTTCCAGTGTTTCTTCATTCTCAGGTAATACAGTGCCATATTATTTGGTGAAGTATTGTTATCGGCCTGCAGTGCCATATTATTTAGTACAGTATTGTTACCGGTGTCACATTCACAGAGGTTACAAAATCTTGTAACCTTCTTCAGGATCAAATAGATGATACTGCATAACTACGGCCACTAGCATGGTCCCAGTATCAACCGGTCGTAAGTGCCCTGGTAAGTTAGTTTGTATTTATTAGAGTATGTCTTGTAACATATGTTGTCATGTTTTTTACCATGACCACAGTGTAACCTACGTCTTCATCGAAACGTGATTGACCCAAGCCTTGATGTAGACCATGAGTAATGAGTTCTAAAGATTGTGTTGTAATCCATATGATGTATTAAGTGACAGTTACTTCAATATTCTTGAATATATGTATCCTGATACTTAATTGTTTCACCTTTCTCCTTTCATAATATCACCTTGTGAATAAACCTCTGACACTCAACACAAGATGAGTCACATCTGCCTTACCCAATTTATGGAAGTGTGAGCCCCGGCGCTAGCATGCTAAAGATCTTCTATGTTGGCTCACCAAGTAGCCATACACTAGGCCAAGGTTAGCTCGCAGATGACTAGAAGAGTAACCGTATCTTGTCACGCTCCCTCTCTCTCTTAAAAGAACTTATAAAACTATGCATTACTCACATACTTAGCAATCGCTCGCCCTACTACCAAATGCTTAATGCAGTGACACAATGTCAATATAATTGTTTATATTGGTACAACGTCAATATTGTTGTGTACATTTGATTATACTTCTTTTCCAGGGACACCAGGTGATTAGTGATAAGGGGTTTTCACCCTTTACAAAGTCTTCACTTTGGTAATGAAAACTAAGGGATTATTGCTATTATGTAAATGGCAATAATACCAAGAGAAGTTTGCACTGTCTACATGCAGTGTAAGGCACTTGGCCTACCTACCCTATTAATTTTCCAAATTTGGTCACTAACTTTGATTGTAGAATCTTTTTTTTTGCTAGTACCGGCGTCAGCATAGGCCTAATGGTATCCCGGGAGGTTTCGTGGTTGCTAGTTATAATAATGTTGATGTGTGAGAGGGGTCGCCTGACGGTAGTGTGCCCGGCCTACCACATAAGGAGAATGGTGCGGTGAGCAAGCAAGTGAAGGACACGTGTTAGTATAT
>PNEQ01001499.1:24951-46711 GCA_003012365.1 Medauroidea extradentata | reverse complement strand
AAGTTAAACAAAAAATAAATCAACCGTTGACTGAGTGAGTTGTTATTGATGAAGTCACGATGATTGGTTAACCCTGAAATTAAATCAAACTGAGCTATCCGGAGCACTGCATAACATAACCTCAACACCTACGCCGAGTGACAACATTATCAATAGACCGCAGCAACAAGCAGCAGAAGACGCAGGACGCGTCACAGTATAAATTCATTTTCTTCTATTTTAAATATGTGCTTTTTTTTCTTTGACAAAGTTTAGTGAATAAATAATTGTAATGTCAAGAATTTGAGGAATTTTCTTCCGCCATTTTGTGCACTTCCGAGTATAGCCGAAGGTAGCCGAGCGCAAGCGCACGAGTCGGAGGGGTTACGTTTCGCCTTGTAAATACGTATCTTGATCTTGTTACGTTTTCCGTTTAGATAGCAACAGTTTTGTGAATTTTTTTAACGAGTGGCGTACACGATTTTTATTGTAAGGCCTGTGAAATATATTTATAAATTATTGCTGTAACAATGTCGCGGCCTTCAAAATCTGTTCGTTCACTTGAAGAATGCCTTGAAATAATAAAGGAGGTAGAGAAATGTCCCAGTGAAAAGCATGCTGACATCGCCCAATGTCTCGGATTGCCATCTTTGACGTTAAACTTGATCGTCGGTAATACATATGAGCTACGACCATATTCGATGCACACATATTTGAAGTGCAAATTTTCATGTGATGGACATATTTAAAAATAATTTTTGAGGTGATGTTTGTAGTTTTTTTAAATTGGGGGGGGGGGGGGGTTGGTGTTTCCCGCATGTTTCGTTTTCTCGCATGCATCGTTTTTTCTTATTGGTCCCTTGAAAAACGATGGATAGAGGTTTCACTGTAATGTTAATTTTTGTTTAAGCAACATGGGCCTGTGTTCTGTTATGAACAGCATTGAAGGCAGAAAACACCTTAAGTGGGCTGGGAGTTTAAACTCTGTGAAGGTAGGTCTAGATGCTTTTTTCAAGTATGTACCATGTGAAACAACAATGTTTTCAGATTCGTGTCATGGCAAAGAAACTTAATGTACAGTGAGATAAGGTAGGTTATTTGATCACTATTGGTTTTGCGTCGTATTTCATGGATGAAATGAGATAAATCCTAGAGGGAAAGAAAGTTATTGTTTGTTTCGATGAATCATTGAACAAAGTGTCGCAATAACAACAGATGCACATTACAGTATCTTTTTGGGATTCAAGGAGTGATGGTGTAATGACCGGGTATTACAAATCTGATTTTAGGCTACTTATTAAATGCTTTTAATTCTGGTATAGAGAGTTTTTCTCTCCATAACTTTACAACCATAGAATATTAAAAGTGGAAAGTGAATCAATGTAGGTGAAAATTGGTGTTAAGTAAAATCCCGTGGTTACAACCCCCTTTATTACAACCACCCTGTTTTTACTACCCTTTTTTGAGAAACCGTGAAAAATTCTGGTCGAAATATTAAGGTAAATCTGCTGAAAAAATGTATTTGTCCCACTTGGTTATCTGTGTTGCATTTTCCTTGCGAGTGCTTTGCTGTAAGAAATGCACAGCTAAAATAGATAATACCTCTCCTTACTTTCCAGGGCAGCCAATACCAATTCACTACGAAATCCCCCCTCACGTGCCGCCAACAAGCGAGATTGTATGTGTGTGCATGTGCTTTAGTCTACTATCGTGCCCTGAGGAGAAGGCAAGACACTGAGCGTTTGAGTGGCAGAGTTGAATGGTGGGGGGAGGGGGTGCATAGCTTGTCGCGCCACCCCCTAACTGCATTCCTGAGCCTACCTTGCCTTCACAGCTCAGATGCGGATAGTAGTATACATCGCAGCTGCAGCCCCCCCCCCCCATACTGTCTCTTAGTCACGTGCAACTAGCGTCCTGTCTGGCGGCAAAGCATAGCCTCATGTTTGTTTTTTCCCTCCCACTATCCCAGCCAATGCCAACGTCATTAGGCGCTTACAGAAACTTACTAGGTATGATCTTACTGGGTAGTGTTGGTCACGTGACTGGATCTACTGGGTCGTTGGATGCTCAGCGAGTGGTCGTAAATCTAAAGAGTAGTAGTATCTAGGCGGCCTTTTTAATCTGCAGAAGTAGTAACTTGTCACCAATCTGGCAGACCAGTGTTATTAGAACAGGTTAAAACAGTGCAGAATAACCTTTTATAGGTATAATATATGTATGTATCTTTAAAATTATGTACCAGTATTGATAATTTATTCTGTACCTGAATTACTTACTCTGGCGACATTTTACTTAATGAAACCGTGAGTGGTCGTAACGATGGGATTTTTTTGTATACAGATAGGCACAAGTACTTACAGAAACAGTATTTGCAGGTTGGAGAACACAAAACACAAATGGACAACACATTTTCGCACGTTTACGACGTTTCGCTGGCCATGCCAGCTTCCTCGGATGATGAGTGATTGCACACCTTAGTATGGCGGGCGATAAGCGATGGTTGGTAACTAGCACGCCTAGCTGCCGAGGGATGAACTAGGGTGTGGCGGTAAATATGAAAGTTATCGGATATTGAGGCCTGGTGGTTGTCTGGATTTTGTGATGTACTAATGGGCGAGTTCCCAGTACCTCAGTTCTGCTCTATTGTCTGAAGATGGTAAGGCTCTCACCACTCTGGTGCTGTAACAGGCATCAAAAGAGAGTTTGTGGGAGGCTGCATGTGCAGCAACTTGTTAATCTTGAAGGTTTAGGCAGGAATTGGCAATTGCTTGTTTGGTATTGGCCCTGTGGCCATTCATTCTCTTTCTTATCGTGTTTGTTGTTCATGGTGAGGCAAATATGTTCAGCATCGCACTGTATGCACTGTTGTTGGTAGATAAGGTTTTTTGTCCGTCCTAAACCTTTCTTCACCTTCTCCCTCCCCCCTCACCCGTACAGGGAAACAATGTCTATCCTTGGAGCGAGTGGGGTTGGAAAGACAAACTAGCATGTGGCTCTGCTTTGCAGTCAGAGCAGGATGCAAGTTAAACGTGTCTGTCAATAGTTATGGATGGCAGTGGCGTGACTGCGGCTGCAACGTACACTGACAAGGCATGGTAGATCGTGTGCACGCACTCAAACAATCTGTCTTAGGGTAGAGGGAGAGTGTACAGGCATTGGCTGGTGTGGACAGTCAGAAGTGGTGGTATCTATTTTTAGCAGTGTGTTTCTTACAGTATGGCACTTGTTAAGAAAAATGCAACACGGTTGAACAATAAGTGGAATAAATATGTTTTTAAACAGATTTTCATCATTTCTCAAAAAAAGGTTGTAAAAACGGGATGGTCGTAACACTGAGATTTTACTGTATTTGCTAGGGATGCTAAAGGCATTTTGCTTTCTGCACTGGACTAAACTGGGTGCACACTGGGTGAGTTTTACATCTTACATTCACTCAGAGTGCAATCTGTTTTCATCTTCCACTTGCACTAGTACTGATAATGCTTTAAAAAGACAAATATACGAATGTCTGCATGTTTGCGAAAATTATGGATAGTACTCTGGCAGTTTACAGGTTCAGAATCTGTAACAATGTGAAACACTTCAATTTGGAATTGTTCATTAATTTACTGTAGATGATAAATCCATGAGCCAATGAATACTGCTCGTTATGTCATTAAAGAGTTGTAAAACCATATACAGTAAAACATCTTTATAACGACCCCTCATGGTTCCCGAGAATAGGGTCCTTATAGAGAGATGGTCGTTATAAGATTTCGGATCCGTTTCGACCCATTTGTGACCCCTGTATGTCGAAATAGGCAGTTTTTGCACTGTAAAATTAGGTCATTTTTGCACTAAGTCCACGTTTAGGCATCTTAAACAAATTAAAAATCTTGCATATAAAGTCAGCAATAAACTAAATTTATTAACATGCGTCTTGCAGAGAAAATCTATATCCAAAATCGTTAATTTGAATGTAGTACCCTTATAAAAAACAGTTAAGTGCTAAGTGTAACTTTTAGTACATTAAAGACTGTTTAACATTGATGGTATGGTTAAAGCGTAGCAATTTTCACTGAAATTGTAATGTATTGTATTCGCAAGGCTTTACTTTCATACTGTGAAGGCTTAGAAAGTAGTGTGTTGTAGAAGCATAAATATAAGATTACGTGCAGTGTCGGTGCTTGTTATCGGCCGTGAGGATAGTCTAGCAGGAGTGGGGAGTGGGAATGATGCGTGCAGAGATGGCTACGCGCACATGCACCGATCAATACCACACCCACTACAGATCTCATGCGTGTCAGCCCTGTTGCCTGTGCTATGCCGAGCGCCTAAGCATGTTTGATTATGACTAGAAAAGAATTGCGGGCATGCACTGTGGCGTAACGTTATCGCTCAGTTAAAATATAAGTTACTTTTCAATGCACAAAATATTTTGTTCACTGCATTTTATTACAAAAAAAAGTCATGGCCTGACTCTACAAAAAGTGTGTTATTAATGAGTTAACAGCAGACTCGTGGCAGTCGTACAAGCAAACGTGTTCCTTGACTTACTCAAATTTTCATACGCTGCAAAAGTTTAAATTTACTAACGAGTGCAGAAGATAATAAAATCATGAAATAAAAGTACACTAGGAAAAAAACTCATCAAATAATATAAAAAAATAAATTAATTAATTAAGCAAATCATTTGTTTACTAAATGACAGCGGTATTGACAAGACACTAAACAAACACACACTTGACATATTAAAGAGCCGAACAACTGTTATTTATTTTTTAAAAAAGTCCTTAATAGAAGTCTGCTTCAATATAATAGCAGCCTTCTCGACGAACTCCTTAACGAGCAAAAAGCTTGACATAATCTCGTCACTTGCACCATGTCGCCGCAGCATCAATGCGTAGACATCCCCAGTTTTGAGGATGTCTCTCGTCGTTGGGACGTCGGCAGTTTCATTTTCTCCTTCGACGTTCTCATTGTCGCTCTACTACTGTTGCGGCCCCTCGACTGCACCGGCGTCATCGACGGTACGCCAGACTGCTACATAGTCATCCGCTTTCACAAATTCTTTAAATGAGCAGTCTGGAGCAATAAGCCGCCACGTTTCCTCGTCGCATGGTCGAGTTACTGGTGGAGGGGGAGGCACTAATGAGGGGCCGAACTTGCCAGTCGAGGTGCCGCGCTGGGCCTCAGCGTCTACTGTAGGTGGGTCGTACGGGTCTTCGGAGTCGCCGGCAGCCACATGGACGGCAGGCTCTTCGTTGACTGGTTGCGATGAAGTTGGCGACGATCGCTTCAATCGTCTTCAAACACGTCCCACTTCTTCATGTCTCTGCCGAGTTGCATCTTCAACACCATGCTCCGCACAAGCATCTCTTGAAACGTGAGCTTCACGAGTTGTGTTATGCCCTGGTCAATGGGCTGAAGCACGCTGGTGGTATTCTTTGGCAGGAACACCAGTTCAATGTTTCTCAGGTTGTCGAGAGGAGGATGTGCGAGGCAGTTGTCGACGAAGAGAACCACTTTTCGATTGTTGACACCCATCTTCGCATTAAAACCACGAAGCCACCTATTAAAAAGGTCATCCATGCTTTTTTATTTAAATCGTAATGACATAGAAATATGTTGCCATTGAAACGTCGGGGGGGTCTTGGATTTCCCAATCACGAGGGGCTTCATTTTGTAGCTGCCGTCCATATTGCAGCACAGAAGAACAGTGAGGCGCTCCTTACTCCTCTTCGCATCCTTGCACGTATCTGTCTTCACAAATAGAGTGCGATCTGGCATGAGATTGTAGAACGTCCCCAGCTCGTCGGAATTGTACACGTCACACCGCCGATAGTGGCTGAGGATCTTCTGGAGCAAGGTGCAGCCACTCGTTCACAGATCTTTCGCTGACCGAAGCACTTTCACTGATGATCTTGTGGCTGGCTATTCCGTGGCGCGCCTTAAAACTATCCACCCACTCATTTGAACACTTGATCGTATCAATACCAAACTTCAATGCAAGTTCATCGGCCCGCTTACAGGCAAGTTTTTGTGCTCTAAGTTGGCCGAACCATTCCAGCACAGCTTCCTCCAAATTGGCGTGCATCGTACGCCGTAGTTTTTTTTTACGTTCGTGTTGCATCCTTTCTTCTGCACTGCACTTGTACGATCTTGTCCCTCAATTTTAGGATTGTGAACAAAGTTAACTTCGGAATGCCAAATTCCAGCGTAATCTCCGACTTCTGCCTTTGACTTGAGTCCTTTGCCGACTCTCTTTCCACTCATTATGAATTGACGAATTGTCAACAGTCATTAACAGAATCAAGTCTAGTAATTGTAACCAGATCAAAAGCCAAAAACACTGCGTGGGTCGTCAATAATTGTTGACAAACTCAAACCGAATAAATTTTCCAAATTGAAATCCTGAAAATCAAAGTGTAATGTCATCAATAAACCGTAATAAACCAAGAGAAATCCAAAAGTTGCGGAAATCAAAGTCGTGATATCAAAACAACTGGAGAGCGTAGCGTATCTAACAGCTAGCGAGAGAACACTGGCTCATGAACAAGGTGGAGGGGGGGGGGGGCGGACGCCGAGCTTGCCAGGCATTTACGCGAGGGGAAAGGAAGAATGTACCGTTAGTGACAGAGAGGAGAGGGACGAGCTGCAGCTTTCCGCACGTGGAGTACAATTCTCGTCACTAGAAATGAAACATGGTGAACAAAAATGTATTTTTTTGCTGATTTCTTTGAAGTTTAAAGTTAAAAAAAAAAGATAAAATCACGGTTTTTCAAAAACGGGTTGTTATGGACAGGTGGTCGTTATAAAGAGGTTTTACTGTATCAGAATTGTTGACTACTGCTGACTAATGTTAAAAAAGTCGTAATTACTAAGTTTATATACGACTGTTTTGGAATAGATAGCTTTAATACAACAGTTAGTTTGAAACAATTGCTCTAGCAGTGATGATACTCGTTATGTGTGTGCTAGTCGCTCATCACTTGCATGCTTCGGAGTTGGATGCGAGAAAGTGCTCTAGGCAAGTGACTACGTTTAGAAGTTCTCGAGGCTAATAAATACACATGCACTTGACCCAGTTTTTCATTTAAGTTTCATCCGCCCGGCATTTATCTTGCTTTTGTTATCAAACATGTGGGAACTTTACTTTATATAGAAATCTTTGTTTGCAAATTACACAGTCTGGCAATTTGTTCCTGTCTGCTCATATTGCTAATCTCACTATAGAGACAATAATTTTTCTTTCTTGTTAAATAAGCACAGTAATTTTCTATAGCACATTTGGGTACTTGCAGTTATTTTGGAATTATGTGACCTGTAAAAAATTTATTTTTAGAAAGTTTTCTTATTGAAGATCAAGTGGGAGTTAGTACCTTGTCACAGTCAGCTGGGGCAGTTCTGACAAACTTAAAGTTCACCTTTGCATAGACAGATGACGGCACTAAAAATTACTTGTCCAAATGTGTCAGATGTGGTCAATTTTATTTTCTAATGCAATTTGCTAGATGTTTTCTTTCACTAGGTTCAAGGAACTTACTATGCTTAACACTCAGAAATGTTCTTCTTGCTCTTCATGTTTGTGTTAATATTTTTTTAAATAAATCCTCTAGCTCTGTGTTATCTTTCGTAGACCCACTGCTTTTCCCAAATATATTTGCAGAACAATATCACTTTCAGTTTGAAACCTGTGTGTAATAACTGTTGTATTTTTCCTGTACAATATTCTGGCTCATTTCTCTACTCCTACAGCATTAAAATGCTGTATGCAGTGCATTGTAGCTATGCTTCAGCAACTCTGTTTACAGGGTGAGTCGGGAGGAAAGGTGATAGTACTGGTGATTCTGAACAAAATGTCTCTAATAAACATATACCCTTTTCTTAACCGTTTCAGGGAAACCTAATGAAAACAACAAGAAACGGGATTAGTGCAGGTGACTGTGGTGGTACTGAAGCTTTAATTTATTTTTAAAAATGTGCAACGCACACCCGCATTTTGCCCTCGGCCTAACACCTGCCGATAAAACACCTCTTAAATCTAGGGTAAGTTCGTAGGTTGGAGCCATAAACAAATGAAAGAGGTGAACTTCCTGGTCGTTAACATCACTTTTAATCCTCAATCCTCAAATGAAGAGATATACAGTTGCAGAGAAAATGTGCGTGGCAGCCGAAAGATAACACATTATGGCCGGGTTGTTTTGAATGAGTTCTCGGGCACGGGAAGAAAAAATAAATAAAGTTCAATCACAAAATCTCTACATCGCATCCGCCGTTACTACGGTTTGCAGAACCACCAAAACTGTTGGAGAGACATAAAAAGGGGATAGTTAATTAACCACGATGCCTATCGCGATATTTCCACTTCGCCCTCATAGTGCCGCTCCCTCAGCAAAACACGTCCTACAAGCACATTGACTGTTACAAGACTGGGGCAAGATACTCGTTCTCGCCAGCCACCAAGATGGCGGGTGGGAACTAGTCCCCCACTATCAAACATCCGAGAACTCTCAATTTACCATTGCCAAAACAAACAAAATTACACTTTAAAACCTATGCAAACTAAAGTTGATCAAGAAATGTCTGAAATAGTTAAATGCAAATAGCATGGTTTAACTTGTACAATTTATTGTACTGTCTAATAGTGAATCTTATAGTGAACTTATTTTTACGGTTAAATAATGTTAACTTTCTTGCAACAGAAAGTTGGTGAAGTGGTTCTGATACGGTAAGTAAGATGCATTCATTGTACATGTCTTACCTGCATTTTGTCTGTGTGTGCTTGCACATGCCAAATCATGTTGGATGTTACAAATTTAATACTGCGTCCTTGACAGTTTTAAAGCACAATATAGTCTAGAAAGGGTTAAAATTGTAGGACTTCAGCAGGATTGAACATTGTACTGTTAAGCACAAGAAAGTTACTTCACATGACTTTCAAGGTTATAACCAACTTCAATTCGTTAAGATTGTGTAGATAATCATTTTATGGTGGTGACTGTTTTTATTTTATTAGCTGTTACTTTACTGAGTTTAATTAATGTGTGAAACAAGAATAAATAATATATACTTTACTAGTATTGAATTTTCGAAAAAGGAAAAAAAAAATTTCAGAATCCTTGAAATTTATGGGAAAGTTCATTAAAAGTGCTTGAAATTTTTTAGCTTAAAAGTGTGGGGACCATGTATTGCAATGCAGGGATTAAAATACCCGGCCTGTAATTGCCAACGACAACGGGATATTTTAAGACACGTTTCGGAAGAGGGAACTGGAAAAATGTTCAGCTTTGCAGCACCGTGGCATGTCTACAAAAACAATCGCTAAAAGAAGCAGGTACTGTAATCCGTCCAGAGAAAAGATGCTACAGACAATAAAATAAATGGAACCTACCTTTTATTTTAACGGAATAGGTGTTATGTTTGTACGGTTCTTGATGTGGGCATACATGTGAATATGCTTTTTGAAGTCACCGACTCAATAGTAAATACATTTTGTACAATTAAATTTGGGTTTTTAATTAATATGTATGGCAAGTAAGTGGTACCATTTAATATCAAGTAAACGAGAGATTTTGTGCCTGTCAGCTGCAAAAGTGTAGGCCTACATATTATCAAAAGAAAAGGTCAGAAAACTTAAGTCTATGTATTTCCCGGCAATTAAAGTGTATGTGTTTAATCGTATGTGTTGCCAAAAGATTTAAATCTGATTTAGGAAATGAGTCCTACTCATGTTCGTTTATTACTTACGTTTTTTGTTGATATATTATTTCCATTTAGGTTGTGAGAGTGCAAATTTTTGCTATGTAGTCTTCAAAAAATATGTTAAGTTTTTTTTGTGAGTTGCACAACTTTGATAATAACATCAATATTTCGAAGGTAGGCCCTACCCACAAAAGGTAAGTTTTTTTCGATAGTCTGCTACATGAAACTCAAACTACTACTTTATGATTTTATTGTGCAGAACCAAATGGAATGCAACAAGAAAAATAATTGAATTAATGCTTTCAAGTATTATTTTATATATATATTTTTAGTTTAAAGATGCTTGTTTGCACTGTCGTATGCTCTTGCAACTTCAGTTTGTTGTAACCAAATAAGCTACTATTATTTAAACTTTTTAGGTGTCAAGTTGAAATAAAAAAAAATTAAAAAATAGATAAGTTACCTGTAAAAGTTTTTTTGTAATGCCATTAAATGTTACAATTTTGAGCATACCTAGGAAAATATAGGCCTACAATAAATTATGTAAAGTTTTGAGTTGTTATCTTAACTGAACTACTTAAGAGTAGGCTATCTATTGCTGCAATGTGAAATAATTTTCCATTAAAATTGCCCACCTAACTCTAGTAAGACTTTTGTGCAGCAAGTTTTGAAAACAAATTATCTTACTTGTCTGAGATCTAAAAATAACCAAAAGTAAATCACCACACTTTGGATTCTATTGCAATAATGCTATACCTTAAATGTTGACAGGTTTTGATTGTCAGTTGGAAAGCACATGGTGGTGGAAGGATACATAACATTTTTGTTTCTACTTTCTTATGATCTGTCAAGTAATGGAATTCTTGTACGGTATGGACAGTATCTGACAATGAACATCCAAACTCCAGATAGGTTTTCAATTACACTTAATCACAACTCTTTAGCGCTTTATGTCCAGCTAGAAAAAAAATCTAACGTACTCAAACAAAATGATAAAGAAAGGAATATTTCAATGTAATAACTTTAAATCTGGTCGTATCCACTCAGACTTACGCCACAGTACACTTATAACTTATTTCAAAGTCTCTCGTTACTCTTTAACCATTAATTACTTACTTTTAAACAACACTGTGTTAAAACACACAGTAATTTCTCTTAGGCCTTCCAGGCACTCACGAAGGTTACAGCTTCTACAACAACATCTAGATAATTTTTTTACTGATACTAAAAGTTCTTGACTACATCATACTTGACCACAACTGAATACTGGAATTTAAATAACTATATACCAGGGGTGTGAAAGAGTGGTTCGCTGTCTGCATACTAATGGGAAAACTTATAATTGACTATACTCATCCTAAGGATGGACCCACAGGCTCCTCTGGCAGCCTCACGAAGATGGACCATATTAGGATTTACGACCTCGAGCTCATTGCACCGAAAATGTAAAAGTCAGAGACAACACCGCGTGCCTCGCGCCACCCTAGTGATCATCAGAAACCAGCGACCAATCAGCGCGTGCAGTGCAATCAACACACTGCCACAGTGCGAGGCTGTTGCTACCACGCGTCAGCAAAACCAGCGCTCTAAAACTACTGCACGGCAACTCTCCCCTCCTACCGGTAACGTGCCGTGCAGTAAGCAGGAAGAAAAGTTAACGGAGAGAACGCCCGCCCTAGCACATCCGGTGTCATTCTGCAGCAGTTACTGTCCTGACAGATTGCCCACTCTGCAAGGCACATACAAATACAGCCAGGCAGCCCTGCCGAGAGCCGGCCCGCTCGACACAACACGGCACGGCCAGGCTCTGGGTCCGTCACAATCCCAGAAGGGAATAATGTAACCTTGCCATAAGGACTTAATAAAAAAAAAGTTTTATCGTTAAACTACCAACTTAGCATTTCGGTCAACAATTATTAAAGTTTCACCATCAAAAAAGGAATCCGAATCGTAAACCCAAAAAATAAAATGAAGAATATACCTCATATAGCAAAATTATAGACTACCTACATAAACTCGTCAAAATATTAGGGATTCTACCAAAAACATGAGTGAACCAGAATATTTAATATGTTTTAAGAAATAACCAGGCTCTCCTAAAAAATTTCTTAAACCGAAAAATTTCTCAGTGTCAATATGTTAGCTAAGTTTTTTATGGGCAGTTAAAGAATACAACATTTTGGGTAAGCTGGTCGAAATTAGATAATTTTGTATTTACTTAATTAAAAAATTAAAAATTCTTTTTAAAAAACCTTAAAACTGTAAACCTGCACATGTGCATCATTTTGGACTATGCCTTATAATAATGCAGAGTGGTACCAGTGAATAAAACTGTTGCTGTCATGTTTGAAACATAATATGTAGTGCTAAGCAATGGGGGGAACATGCACAATTTTTTTTTATGTTTTAATTCGATTCCGCAGGCATTTTTAAGCAATAATCACATTTCAATTTTAATTTCTATGCATTGATTCAAGTGCAATCAGCGAAAAACGTAACATAATTTAAAAAGCCCGCCGAAACGCTTGGCTTCAGCATGGCGCCCGCTGTGACGTCATCCGGCGAAACTCCAGCTCGCTAGCTGCGTATCGCCCATAGCAAACGTGCACACATCGCGAGAAGTATGACAGAAAGTTAAAGTAATCTCGACTTGGCGCAAAACGAAAGATGTTCACATCTTATATAGCACGTAAGTGTTCTAATACGTACTTTAATATAATCGGGAAGTTATTTATTCCGGAACGAAAACGTGAAACATTACGCAAAGCAGTGGATGTAAATTATTCGGCAAAACTGCTATTCATCACTACAATAATTTATATTTTTGTCTTCAATGCTTGCACATTATATTTTCGACGTAGGTTCTATACATGATATTTCTACAAAGAATTGTTTTTGTGAAATTTAATCTGATGAGTGACCTAAACACAAACTTAAGCGCTACCGGTATTTAAACTCGAGACATTACAAGTAAAATCCAAGCAGGTTACTTTTTATAAACGCTGATAGTAACTCAGAAGAAAGAATAATATATATACGTATACACAAATATTAATTTAAAGGCAATCATTAAAATATTAGTCAGAGTAAATAACTCGCACACAGCATTCACGTATTACGGGAAGCTTGGCATAGTTCGAGGTCTACCGGTAGATAGCAGCAGCATGGAAGAACCCATGTAGTTCCAGAAGTCACGGTAGATAGCAGAACACAATAAAATGTATTAATTTTATATCTAAATATTGTAAAGCCTAGCAGATATTGTTTGCAATTCAGTGCCCATCAATAGATACTACAAATGCGTACAATTAGGAGATATTCCAAGTTTGAGTTAACGTTTATAGTTAGTAAAAATATTTTTTTAAAAATTTAAGCGTGGTTACGACCAATCACATAGAAACGAACCATTGCACTCATCATATTTTTATTTACGTTTATTATTTTATATATCCTATTTCCAGATAAGAAATGTAAGAGTAAGTCACAAAGTTTATAAAATAAGGATAATTTATTACGCGAGAGGCAAACAATCGAGTAGAATCGTCGTGAAAAAGAAGCTGTTCAGCTTTTGGAAGCGTCTTACGAAAATGGTATGTTAATAAGCCAGTGATTATTTAAACTATTATTAACATGTTAAGTACGGTATCAAAGAATGACTAATATTTTAGTGTGAATCTAACGCCACAATCACATTTCACTTGATATTCTTTCAGGCGTGATCTGAGAAACAATTAGGCTATAAATGCGGCCCTGAAATGGTGTAAACCATTAGCTACACGTATTTGTTTGTATTAAACGCAACGCATATTCTGTAACACAATTCACCACCACGATAAATATCCACCATACTACACGCTTAAATGCTTCAACACCGAACATGTTGTGGCTGCAAGTAGTTTTGCAACTCCTAAAGTAATATACCGACACCATAAACAACGTAACTGGCCTTGCCTCGACTAGGGAAACGTGACATCCCGCCAAGCGAATTTCGCCTTGTGACGTCAAGCCAATCACAGAGCGTTCTCATCCCGTTTGAAAATGTCTGAATTTCTTACATTTACGGCGACGTTTTTTTATTTTACATGTTAGATGTTGTTTTAAGTCTCGGCATTAAGTTTACATGTTATTTAGCAATAAATCTAAATGCTGGTAACGTTTTTAGTTAAATACCCGACACACGCATGTTCCCCATTAAATGCCAACAGTCTACAAAATTATACTAGGACATAAGATGTAATGCTGCTTCTACACATCGCTGAATGTACCCGAATGTGAGTCTGTGGCTGGTCATTCGTCTGTTGTTCGTCTTGGTGCGGCGAATGTTTGGCGTTAATAGCGAGTGTCACATGGCAATGTTTTTGTGCCTGCACCAATGGATGCTCATCCTGAACAGGAGCACCACCTCCACACATTCGCCAAACATGTTTGTTGGTTTACTGTTGAAGGAGTTTATGTTGACTAGCCAACTACTACAGGCATTTATTAAAACTCGCAAGCTGAAGATACAAATAATTCTCACTTAAAAAATGAAGACAAGGCTCTCAATGTTAGGGTTGAAACCTTTTATTGTAACTCCTGTAATACAATAATTAGAGGTATCAGGCATAATGTTAACCTCATCCTACTGAGATGTACTATATCAATCCTCCATAATTTTTGCCATTTTTTTTTTTTTCGTTGTGATTTGTGCGAAATGGGCTTAAAATACTGTTATGTTGCCTTCGCAGTTACTTCTATGCAACTCACTTCGGTCATGCATACATGCACCTGATATTAACCTTAAACAACTTGCCGAAACATTTGACGATATGTAGATGTACTCATTCATCCAAAAAGGACTTCCAGAATGTACCCATTCATCCAAAAACGACTCCCGGAATGTACCCATTCATCCAAAAACGACTCCCGGAATCATTCTACAAGTCATTTGGTGAGTCCCTCTGCAATTGTATAGAGGCTGCATTAAATGAGTACTGTGGATAGGTTGATAAACATTGTATGTAAAAATGTCGTAAGTTGCTAACATTTCAATAAACGTTGATTGAAAGTACTATGAACTCAGAATTATGCCTTGGATAATCACTAATGATTTGCAATTCCAATTTATTCTTCACAATTTACACCTTTTATATCACTAAACCATTTCCTGCTAACATTGGCGTATTTAAAATCTGGCAGTGTTATGAAACGAGTTCCTTTTAAATAGAATTTACACTATTCAAAGATCTTTAAAAATCAAACCTTATAAAATCAATGTTTTCTGGGGCCTATTCTGTAGATTACTTTAAAACTCTGTTATACAATTCTGATACAAAGACTGTTGCTGGGTAATTATCTTTATGACAAGAATAATTGTTCTTTAACTAAAAATGGGGCTGTGATTAACCTTCAAGAGTCTCATCACTCTCTTTACATAATGATCTAGTCGTAGAGTGTTGTAATGCAAGAAAGTCATGAAAATGGCTGACAGTTTTAAGTTGCGTTGTACAACACTCATCATTGGAGAACAAATCCGATTGAAATGTGGCTGAAAAGGAGACAGAAATAAATTATTTGATATGCCTTTAAATGTGTAATACATAATATTTTAGTTAATTATAGCTCTGTGTATATTAACTTGTATTGCCGACACAAATGCCAAATTGAATACAGCATGTGTACTGCTCTCTCTTTGCCGTAGATACAATAATACAGTTCCAGTGCTTCTATCTCTTGTAAGTGCAGTATACTAACTTTCTACTAGACGAGTGCATTGGAGACAAATGAAATTGATGTTATAACTTTTAATCTAAATTTAAAAAAAGAACAAATATGGTTTACATTATTATTTTTTAACAAATGTTAATTAATTAGTAATTGAAAAGAAGCTGTGAAAACTGGGAACGTAAATTGATGCTGAAATGAAGAACTGATGCAACAATTGTTTTGCAACTATTGCAGATAAAAATGAAACATAACTGTTAACTACATGCAGTTAACTGTTGGTCATCTGCTCTGTTGATTAACTGCTGAACCTTACAAAAAAAGTTAAAAATGACTTCAGGGAGTCACCTCTGGTAAAGATTGTAATCTTAGACTGTCTGTCGAGAAAAACTGTGACACAGATAGTTACTCGTGACTGTCTTTATATCGTATTTTTTAATATTGCTCTTTACCAAAATCTCTATGTGCTTGGCAGCACAACAGAATGTGCTGTGAAAAGCTGTATACATCTTGCTAAATTGTATGTTTTCAGTACTATGTATAGCAATTAATTCAAACATAACTGTCAAGTCAATACAAAAAACTGTCTACTGCCGATGTTGAGCAGCTGTCAGTACATCTTAAAAAAAAGTTATCTCGGCAAGTGTGCCATCTTCAACTCTTAAAAAACCACTACCTATTGTTTCCCTGAGCGCCGCTCGAGCGTGCTGGCACAGCGACTACTGCACTGTCAACAATTCATTTCACACATCAATTGTTCCACTCAGTTCATCACTCCTGCTACCAGGCAGTGTTAGCTACGTGCGGCTTCAACATCCTCTACTGGACATTACCAAAACACTATGATGTGGCATGGCCGAATCGCTAATATCATAAACATAATTAGACTAAAACATTGTAAATAAATGCACTCTAAAACAAACTCTGCAATATTTTTGAAACATGAACACACGAACACCCACACGTTGAACTCAAATCAAAATAACACTGACATGAAAACGAAAACTGTAATTTTGTACACGCACTGTCACGTAAACAAACACATTACAACTGCAGTTGCTTCTATTAATTATTCATCAGAAAAGCACAGGCTAACCTGCACGGGGCCTCTAACCTAACATATGTCACAGCTGTTGTATGGGGAACGTACGTAGCTGTGGAGTGCAACCATAAAAACTAAACCTAATGTGACCTAACTTTAGGGGCAACTCGCGTATAGACTAAATGTGAGAGATACCATAAGTATAGTAAATGTTACGAACTCAGAAATTAGTGTGTGTTTTCCTGGAATAACACCAAATATAAAAATGATTAGACAATGTAACACTAAATTAAGTAAGCTGGGGCCAGAGAATAATTAGGTATTACTGAAAATGAATTAAACCACGTGCAGCTTCATTAAAAATGATTACAATTTATTTAGTAAAGGTAATTTATAAAGCTTATCACAAAGAATTTAACAGAAAAATTAGTTGCTAGAAAGGTTAGTAACATTTAAGAAGACTGATTTAAACATTTCACATTCTAAAAATTATAAGTTACTATTATTTAAACCAATTTGAATGTTTTAAAATTTCCAAAAGTACAAGTTATTAATTACTTAAACGTGTTAAGGTTATTAAGACGGGCGACACTATGAGTTTCATTTATAAAACATGTAAAATTATTACATTTCTTTTTCAATTTCGAATTAATAACATAACTTTCTAACCTTAACAAACTTGTAACCTGAAATGATCCATATGTAATTATCACCACATTAATACACTGCATTCGTGACTTTTTAACTATTGTATTGCTACGAACTGCAATTCTGCTTGCATGTAAAATATATTTAAAAACTTTAAACTGAAAGTTTATTTAATTTAACGAGTGCAAAATATTGCACCATAAAGCAGCCGTATTTGTTACACAGCCAATAATTCGAAGTAGCAAACAGGAGAGCAGCAGAGAAGATGTGTTGTTCGAAACTACATACAAAACTAGTTTACATAGAACGAGAAGAGACTGCAGTCAGATCTAGTTCCCAGCTCACGTAACAGCTCCATAAAGCTTAACATGTTTAGCTGAGGTACTGTAATTCTCTGTCTAGTGTGACCACGGCCCAAGATTGTATGATAGGCTACCTCAGGGATGGCAAGCCCTCTGCCTGCACGCCAAATACTGGCCCGTCACTGCATTTTGAAAGACCCGCCGTAAGCTGGAGCTTTTGCACTATATTTTAAAATATTAAATTCAATTAATTAATAGTAAATATTTAATAATTACAAATATTTAAAAAAAATTTTTATATTGAGCAATGCTCCTTTTATAAACTATGTGGATGGACTTCTAAAGGATAGTAAACTGAAAATACAGTGCAAATAATTTTTTATAAAATGACTGTCTGTTATAACATACAAAATACCTAAGTTGAGCTTTAATCAGGATCAAACATAGCTGCCAATTGTATTTAACTAAACATGTTTAAGACATTTAATGGGACAGTGGCCTTAGTCTATCTTTTATATCATTACAATAGGGCTGGACCATCCATCTAGTCTAAATGGCCCAGTTTTCAGATACCATGTTGCAACTGTTATATAGTAGTTTACAGCGCTGGTTCATACATCCAGCAAACAGTCGATCTTGCCGTCTGGCAAGTTTGCGTTACAGTAATTCTCTCATGCCGAGGTCCTAACAAGTGGAGTTCACTGCAAGTACAAGAAATGCCAGAGCCAATATATTAGCCTTAAATTTTTTAAAAAATTCATTTTTATAAATTTGTACAATGAAACTTAAAACAAAGTACATCTACATATTGATTAATGGAACTTTCAAATGCTAATAGTAAATTTTTTACTTGAATACCTTTCATTATAATGTAATTACACATTTAATGGATATCTGTAAATTTCTAAACAATCATTTGGTAGTTTTTACATGTGTATACCTTCAAGAAATTCGGTGCTAAGAAGGTTAAGCAGGATTTGCAAATCTTTATTTGTATGATACAACAATACATAATTGCATTTATCATTAACCAGTCACTGTATGTATTCGTACTCCAGTACCATTTATGTTTATGAAATAAGGGATGTGCGGTTTACCACTAGAATGCAAAATAATGGTGGACATTACTTGCAGTTTGTCTTGTGTACTTTTGTTTGTTTATAATGTGGTGTTTGCTGCTGTGATAGGAACGTGTGATGGTGTGTGCAGGGAGCACTGGACTGGCATTTCAGTCGGGGGCTAGCCACCGGCGGCAGATTGGCGGTCTGGGGGACGAGGAGGCCCTAGACTCCAGTCTGGGCCTGGGCGAGCTGGCACAGTTGACCGTCAACAACGAGGCGGAGGCAGTATACGATGTGAGTACCTGCTTCATGTATGTTGCGAGCTTCTTGCTGGGGTTGGTTTCCCTAATTCTCAAGACAGTAGCCACAGGTTCATATTGTGGTGTGTAACCAATGTGGCAAAAAAACATTTTATGCTTCTTTTTACTTTAGTTACGTATGTACAGTGAAACTTCCCATTAACGAACACCCCTGTGGAATAAATAAAGTCAGCTATTTAGAGTTGTCCGTTATTAGGAAATGCATTACAGTTAGGGTAAAATTCAATTCAAAGCTTTAAAACACACAAAAAATGGTACAAAATTCTCTTAACTACTAAAAAGTAGGCGCCAAGTAACGTAAGGTGCAACATCCATAAATTTGCAGTAACGTGGAATTTTTTGAGTAAGATGGGCTGACACGATAATGCTTGGCCGGCAGTAAAACAGTTTGCCTGACACACGTGACACTCAGGGTCTCTTTCTTCTTCGTGTTTCTTCGACAGCTGTAGACAGATGAATCAATGGTTATCTCGCGTGTAGTGGAAGTATCAATAGGGCACATGCACGGTATTGTTTGTTTACCATTAAAACGCAAAACTAAGAGTGTAAAAAAAATTGGTGATGTGTCAATACGTCAGTCCACGACAGTAAAACTCTTTCAAAAAATGCTCGTGTAACTATTCACCCTGTTTCGACTGTAATACTCTCGTGAAGGTTTTAGACAAAGCCACATGTGCAGGTGCGAAATTTTTTTTAAGGAAGGAAAATCTATTCATTATTGTTATGTTGTAAAAGATTGTATTACTGTTATCGTTGGTGTATTACTGTTATCGTTGGTTGTAATGCAATCGGAGATTGGAAACTAAATCACTTCTAGTTTATTATTCTAAGAAACCTCCGACATTTGAGAAAATTAACTTGACTAGGTAAATTTTTCAGCTGCCTGTAATCTGGAAATAATAAACCAAGGCCTTGATTACATGTGCACTCTGTAGATATTGGTACAATAATCGTTGTTCCCGAAGTAAGGGAATTTTACGGCCACGTGTATCTAAAAGGATGAAGGTTAACTAGTGAACAGAACATCTTTTACACTTGTACTGTATATGACACTTGTAACCATCGTTCAGACAAAGTTATTTACTCTAACTTAACAGATATGTAATCATCGTCACTGCGCGTGACCAACTACATGCGCCTTCAGCAGCAGCAGCAGGCCATCTGTACGTGCGTACGTGTGTCCGCAGCAGACAACCACGCAATGTTGCCACATGTTCCGTTTGGCCTTGCTTTGCAGCTTGGCATGCGCGTTTGCCAGAGCACCAGGTGTTGGACAGAGCTAATTTTAAATTAACGTGGTACAAAGTTACATGCATACGATCGACTTAGATAAATTGTGGTATTGTGGTACGTAACGAACTCGAAAGTGTAACCCTTACGTTACTCTGCTTTTCTACTTACTACCACTTGTACATTGCAGTTACACTGTAATCTCAAGCCTCGTCAGTTTTTAAGTGTACAAATCCGGGCACAAGTACACAATACAGTAGAATTAGCCTACTTAAAATATTTGTTAATTTTTGTTTGCTTTTTGCTGTCAAAACCAATTTTCCTCTCAATGTGCATTTCAAAGTCACCAATAAATTTTACCCCCCCCCCCCCCACCCCGGAAAACCCTTGTTTAGAAAATATTATTTTAGTTGCCTCATTCCTTCCACTGCTTGCTTCACATTCTATAATGCTGGCTCCGGTGTACAATGACTATCACACACGTTACACGCGTGTCTGTTTGGAGGATCGAGATAACGTGGCAGCTACATGCTACCTAATTGCAAGTGGTGTACAAATCATGTGTTGTGTATTGTAGGATATGGCACAATGTGTTGCGTATTGTTGGATATGACCCAAAAAACATTTTCAACACTGATGAAACTGGTCTGTTTTAGTTCCTTCTCTCAGACAAATCAATGTGTTTTAAGGGGGAACAATGTCGTCGAGGTAAAATCAGCAAATAGATTCGCTGGGTAGCTAATGACAAATTCAGATGGCAGCGTGAAACTTCAACCATAGGTCAGGCACAAAAGCCAAGGTGTTCCAAAAACATAAAAACGCCTTGTCAACAAATTACAGCAAGGCTTGGTTGACATCCAAAATGTTTGAACAGCATTTGCGTTTTCTGAATACAGTGAAACCTCGTTAATACAAACCCTGTTAATACAAAGTTCTCATTAATACATAGTATATTTATTTCCCATGGAATAAGACAAGAAATTAAATAATTACTTGAATGTTTAATAATAATTTTGTTTATGCATTAAACCATGCAATACCAAGTTCTCAAGTAAAACGGAAGTCATTGTGGTGAAAAGACTACACTAGACCCCCGATTATACGAATACTCGTGGTTCCTCTCATCTCATTCGTAAAATCGCTACCTTCGTAAATTCGATAGCGGCCGATTTTGCCCCCCCCCCCCTACCTTAACAGAAAATTTTAAAATTGCATTTTTTCTGCAAAGTGTCTCTAGGCCCCGACTTCCGTAGCGTTTTGCGGGAAATTAATTAACGTAATAATGTAAACATAAATTGATAGCAGTAGCCAGACGTCACACTGTTGAGCGGTAGATATGACCGACCCTTGTCCCCAAAAAATGAGAAAATCGAGATTCCGAGTGTCTTCTCTCGAGCGAATAGCCCGACTTCCGTAGCATTTAACGGAAAAATAAAGTAAGTGATAGTTTAAATATAAATTTATATCAATAGTCAGACGTCTTATGATCAAAAGAACACCGCTAAATAATAGATATGACCAATCCTTTTCCTAAAAAAATGAGAAAATCGAGATTCCGAGTGTCTTCTCTTGAGCGAATAGACCGACTTCCGTACAGGGTTCGTACGGTCCTGGAAAGTCCTGGAACTTTAGCCTAGTCCTTGAAAGGCCTTGAAAAGTCCTTTATTTAATTCAGTCCTTGAAAAGTCCTTGAATTTTTGGGTAGAATATTCTTCCAGCTAGTTTCCTAGCGTTGCAAACCTATCTTAAGAATATGACTCCGTTGTTTGTAGCTGACAAAAAACAGACGTC
>PNEQ01001499.1:0-16677 GCA_003012365.1 Medauroidea extradentata | reverse complement strand
AGGGTAGAGAACACACAGTTGTTTGTTTACAGTTGCCGGCTGTTGGCGGCATCTGAACTCAGCTTTATCCTCCCTTTATCGCTCTACATCTTCAGAATCAGTAGGGGGGGAAAGGGGTGGTGGAAGGATGGGATGAGTCATGTGGTAGGTTATCTGGTATTATCGCCTGGTGCGTTGCCAGGGGCCTGCCACTGCGCAGTTGCTGACCACTTTTGTATGTAGTGTGTGTGTGTTAAAATAAAGGGGGGGGGGGCAATGCTCTTTACTATGCTTGCGCATAGCAATTAAATTCGAAGTCCAAATTTTGGGTTCCGAGCACTTTCAATTACGGAGGTTTTACTGTAACTTATGTTAATAAAGATGTTAACGATATTTGCAGACGAAGAAAAATGTACATTGCAAGGCATAAATATTTATACTTTACACAGTGTGTGTATTACACTACAATGATATGAGAACAGCTGTATCAGGGTTTCAAATTAATGTAGCATACTTTCACGTAAATAATTACTTCGTCCCTCCAGACACAACTCTATAAGAACTTTTTATACACGTCGCTCGTCAGGTCAAAAGTGTTGTAGTACATGGGCGTTGGCAGAGAATGTGTGTGGGTGCGTGCATGTCTGTAGGCAAGCTGCCGGCCAGAGTGGGTGGCTGGTATCGATTGTGCGTACTGCGCAGTGCGCAAAACACTTTGGAGGGGGGAGGGGAGAAAGTCTGCCAGCCACCCCTCCTACACCAGCACTTAGCCATGTGACAAGAGGCGCCTGGGAGGCGGAGTACAGTTAGTTATCACAGACAGCACGGAACGGTAGGAGGTAGATGCTGCCACACCGCATTTTCTTACGTCGCGTCATACAGCCCGTGCCCGTCACCAGTATTTATGGCTCGAGATAGAAGTGTAATAAACAGACATATGATATCTTTATGCTATACAATGAAATATATATATATTTTTAATTCTATATAAATGAGTACACACCGAAATCAAAGAGCAGTAATATCACAAAACGTATCCAAAAGCCACACACCCCATGCACACAATACCCGAACAAACAATGACCCGCGACAGTCAGCATACGAACCGGATGTTCATGCGGCGTTGCCAGATCGCTGTCTGGCATCGTAACTAGCCATTTGCGCAGTCGGGAATTTATTATAATGTGCGTTTGCATTGATAAACAACAAATTTCATTCCGTATCTGGGAAAAGGGTTTTTCTTGGACTTTGGGTGGTATTATAGCGGCAGTTAATACGGTGCGGAGGAATAGGGAGGGAGGAGGGAAGGAGGTTTATGCTCCTGTCTTTGTTCTACACTCGTCGCACTGGCGCTCGTTTCAAAGTTACACTACTGCCACAGTTTTTGACCGATTTTCGCAATTTTTTATTTTTTTTATTTTTTTATTTATTTATTTATTTATTTATTTTTTTTCCATCTTGCAACATTCCTGTTACAAACAACAACACTACAAATTATGTTCGTATCATTGTGGACTCGTAAACGTATTTTTAATGTGAGTTTTATTGCAGTTTCACCCATTTTTTGGAGATTTTTTAATTTTTTTTTTTTCAATAAATCTTTTAATTTTTGACTGTTCCTCAAATATGCCTCGTAAAATCCAGTACTCGTAAAATCGGGACTCTACTGTCTACTTTATATGTATAGTAATCTAGCATCATTTTTGTGTTACCTATTGCCTATTGATAGGGGCATGCAAAATTCGCATTTGCGATAAAACTAATTTTTACGCGAATTTTAGTGTTTTAAAACGAATAAACTCGATTTTTAAATTTTTGTTACGGAAGTACAAAAATTGCTGTTTTTACCACAAATAATATAGCGAATCGCCTAATTTTGACTTGTTACAAGTTTTATTCTATAAACTTTTAAACGTGAGAGTATGTATATTAATAAAATTAGAAAATAAATCCAATATTAGGTTAGGCTAACCTCGGGTTCCGCTACGACACCATAACTACCACGGTATTTTCCTCAGTAACGTAACGTATTTTCAAGACATTTGCCGTAAGTCGACACACACACAGAATTACTTAAAAACTATTTATTTCCACAAGTTTTCGATATAATCACTTAAACTCTAATGCTGGGCACGTAAAATAAACAACAAAGATTTCCACATATCATTCGAGACTTCCGTTAGTAGCTGCCATTGTCTCACGTCTGTAATCTTGAGTTTCGACTATCAATAGTATCACTGAGATCGATTACGGATGTTTACGGTAAAACCTCCAATAACGAATATTCTACTTAACGAAAAACCCTGTACAACGAAGTAAAGATTTGGTCCCGCCAAACCCCCATAAGAACAATGCATTTTTAACCTCCAAATATCGAAATTTACTTTGTTCACAACGGTAAAATTCTCTCTACAACGAACGACCCGTTTTAAAAAAATCACACGTCAATAATTATATTCAACAAGCCACTATTTTTTTATTTTCCTCGCACTGAAAGTACGTTTAAAACCTTGATGCATACAATAAAAAACTGTAAATAAACATAAACAGCACGTCTTCAATTCCATAGTTTAAAGATGCACACAAGGTGCGCATGCGGCACTTGACATAAAATGGCCGCCTAACTATTTGTTGCAATTTCAGCGCTCGTGGTGGTGGAATTCCATACCATGATTTCGGCGAGATAACCACTCTGAATCCCATATTTCTGTGGTTAAAAGTGCGCATCCCAACAGTGTACATCATCTGTGACATAGGCCTCTGTTTTGTTTTGCTTTTCTATCGCCGAATTAATGACGGTATTTTGAAGTCTAATATTTAGCACGTAGTTAGTTGTAACTTTAACGTGGATGTGTTTGAATGAAATTTTGCGGCAGATAATAATAAAACTTGAAATTTAAAGAGTTGTTCATCAAAGTGATAGTGTGAGATACTGTAGTTAACGATTTCGACATTCGCGTCCAAGCCTATACTATCAGCCATAATTTCAAATCGTAGGCAGATAGAAAACAACACTGCCTTTGTTGGCGTAAATAGGAAATGTATTAAAGTATATAAAAATTAAGTCTTGTACAAGGAAATTAGATTGGTGCTTGGAGGTTAGGGGCATTAAAAAGTAATGCTTCGGGACTTATTTTTAAGGGAAGGCTTGGCATGAAGTATTTGAAATGTGAGTAGAAAATTAGCAAGCATCCAGTGGCTGGCATTTCAAATTTAAAGTCATTGTAACACACTATGTATGAAGATATCTGGTGAAGAGCTTGGTGTAACTCTGATATTCTAGAAACATGGCAACCTAACGTGTGAAGTTCCATGTGCAAGACATTTTCAGTTGTTCATAATCTTTAAAATAAATAGCAATCTCAGCAATATTATCTTTTTTTTTTGGTTGCTTCTATAATTTACAGGATATACTGTGAGTTGTCGACCAAAGTTTTGTAGTTCACGTGAAATTCTATGTCGAGTAGAAATCAGTTGTATAAAACCTCTATTTAATAACCCCCCTTACAACAAACATGTCATTTTTTGGTCCCTTGAGTTTTGTTAAATAGAGATTTTACTGTATATGGCCAGAAACGAACACGCACATAAATTAATCTTTGATATAGTATGTATTTCCGCCCGTTTCGCTACCATTAGTTGTTTTGTTACCACACGTGGTGTGAGGTTTGAGGTTATTTTTTATTAATGGTGTTTTTTTATAATTAACATGCCGAAACCCGCAGTTACTGCTAAGCAACGTGCAGCCGAATTTTCAAAAGATGGCTTGTATGCAAGTGACGAAATAACTATATTTTGCAAATTTTGCAATGTTTCGGTAGCGTGGGACCGAAGAGACTCATGCGTGAAACATGTTAACAGTGAAAAAAACAAAAACCTGTTAAAGGAAAATGTTTCTTCAAGCCATGGTGTCAAGTGACAGTGTTCATTATCGACATCTTTAGCCAATATGAAGAAGGACGGTAAGATTGAATTCATTAAGGACAAAACTGAAACCTTTGTAAAGTGCAATATTCCGTTGGAAAAACTTGACGACCCTTGTATGAAAAAATGGCTAAATAAGTATATTGAAGGAGCTGGTGACTTGCCAAATGCACGCACGTTACGGGGAAAGTATGTTGAAGATTTGGCAAAGCAGCGGGTAGAAAAACTTGGTAACAGTATGCAAATAAACAATATCTGAGTTGTATGCTAATATGCTCAATAATTTAATACCAATAACCCGATTCTCCAAAAATCACAGATATACATAGGATCAAAGATACAGACACAAGAAGTTACACAAATATCCTAATATCCCTTTCCTACAACTCACAATAAATCCATTCAAATTCATACAATAATCCACTAATCAACTAAATGTCCATCATCGTCCATTTGACGTTAATTTAGATGGTACCGACTGAGTGCTAACCAGGTACTGATGCAAATAGTTCAAAGTCTAATCCTACAAACTAAACACAAAACGAAAAGTAGAGCAGGACTACCCCGAATGCCCGACGGAAGACCGAAGAGTTCTCTGCCCAGAAAAGTTCAAATACTTAATGCTTAGGAGGCCTCCGGACGAAAATGCCATAGGTTTAATGCTTCCGACAAATAATTATTAGGCGTCCACCACACTTCCGAGAGGAGAATCCATTGCAGTAAAGTATCTAATTCCGCCGCACTGCTAAAGTATCTACTCTTCTTACCTTGCTTCTTGAAGGAAAATGATCACCGAAAAGTTCGGTGAAATACCAGCCTTATACATCTCTGCAATTCCAGTATGCATAACTCCCCGAGAAGGCGCGTCCAACAATAATCCAGAAAACGTCACAGTCCAGAATAGAACAACTTAATCTTCGTGGAAGTCTTTGCGCAATAACACATCCGGCCGAGCAGCCACCAGGCCGTTCCTGCCTCGGTTTCCTTATATCCACCACCACAACACGCTTCCATCGTCGACCCGCCCGCCGTTCCCCTCACCCCCTCTTCACTCGAATGACGTCAATTCTAGGTTGAGTGGAGGGGAAGGCGGGAGCCGATCCCACGCAGTCAAGTGGGACAAGGGGAGCACTAAGGCGTCGGCGCACAGCCATCAACGGGCATCAGGGGCACACCTTAAGGAAACCCTTGAAGGTAAACAGGTGGACGTGTTTTGCGATGAAACCACAGACCGCACTGGAAGGTGCATGTTTGTTGTTTTATTTCGGTATTTCGAACACAACTTTGAAAAACCAGCACTTGTAGTTGGCGGTGTTCATTTTTTAGATGCTGCTAATTCAACTAGTTGTACCCGAGCCATTGTAGATTCTTTGAAAGAGTACGACATCAAATATGATAACGTCAAATCCATTGTAACAGACTCTGTAAGATATATGTCAAAGTGCTGCAGTGCTCTGGAGCTGATAGTTGGGGATCATTTGCAGTATGTTCAGTGTTGGCCACATAAACTGAATCTTGTTGGAAATGTGTGGCTCAAAGAACTGTCAGAACTGAATGTCACTGTTGTTGAAGTGAAAAACATTTTTCTGAATACCCGCAAGCGACGACATTTATATGCAAGTTTCCTGGAGGAAAAGTTTGGTGAGAAACTGTAGTTGTTTCCCCTTCCAGTGATAACAAGGTGGAACTCTTGGTTTACGAGTGTGTTCTACCTTGCGGAATACATGCTTGAAATTGCAGAATTTTGTAAGAAGGAGGACATCAAAGCCCTACAGAATCCTGGCATGGAGTATTTCTGTACAATGAACAAACATGAACTTGCGGCTGTTCATTCACAAGCAATTTTTGTGAAAGAACATGCGAAACAGTTGGTTGACCTGATGGTGAAATTGGAGGGTGCTTCGTGGTGACTTAGAACATCTGAAAGACTGCTATTCGCACATTTCAAACGGAGTTTATTTTGAAGAAACAACCAAAGCTGTTACTTCACTTCCTCCTACAAAAGCAGCAGAAGTGAAAATGAGCTTTCAAAGAACTGCATCACAGGCACATGCGAAGCTATCCACATTAATAGCACAGGATCCCAGCAAAAAAAATTTTTCCAACTAAAATGGTTTGATCCCAGAAACATTATTTTAACCAGTGTAAATCCAGACCTCGTTACCAACATCAAGTAAATTCCTGGTTTTGTTTCTGTGGGGACAGAAGAAATAACTTCAGGATTTTCTCAACTGCAAATTGCACTGAACCAACAAGCCTCTGAAAATAACTCTGACATTGTCAAAGCTCTTAATGTAGTAAGACTGTCAAGACCAAATTTTGCAACTAAAGCTTTAGAAGCAATTCTGCCTACCGACCATAGCAGTCATGCGCGCACCGCGAGAATTATGACAGAAAGTTAAAGTAATCTCGTGGCACAATACAAAAACTATTCACATTTTATATAGTACATACTGTAAGTGTTATAATACGTCCTTAAAAACACTCGGAAAATTATTTGTTCCTGAGCAAAAACGTGAAAAATTTCAGAAAGCAGTGGATATAAATTATTCAGCGGAACGGTAAATCATTGCTACAGTCACTACAATCATTTTTGCTTTTGTCTTAAATACTTGCATGTAATATTTTGAGGTAGGCTCTATAAATGATATTCCCACAAACTTTAATTATTATTATTGTAAGTTATGTATTCTGAGTGACCTAAACACACAAAGCACTATTTAAACTTTAGGCTTTTACGAGATACAAGAAAAACCTATGACTGAAAAGCAACTATCATTGTAACTCTTTTTATTGTAATTGTCTTATAATGTAATATGTTTTGATAGTTATTAATTATGTCAAATGTCAAATTGTTAAACAATTGTTAAGTTTTAATTTGTTGCATGTGTATAAATATGTACAGTTCCTACAAACAGCTTCAGCTCTCTATAACAAATAAAATAAAAATAAAACATCTAAATAATGGACGACTTGAAAGAGGCGGAGCTTCAGTCAGGTGTGGGATACAATTCCTATCTCCATGGATACCGCAGCCGAACATAACCTTCATTTAGCTGTTTGGCTTCACATGTCCCGGATGAGACTTACGTCAAGAAAATTGATTATTTGTTTGGAATTTGCCGGTTTTTTTCAGGTAAACATTAATATTATGTACAGTATTTGCGTATCTTAACCATGAAATTGAAACTACATAATATTTTTTACCCTTACGTGCAAATCTATGAATGCGCAACATTTTTGCTTTCTGCAATTACCAACTAACAAAACAGCATACAGTATTTGTAAACAAGTTTTGTTTTCCACAGTACTTATCCCCTGCGGTGACGTCAGGGGGCGTGTACTTCAAGTCGTCCATTGCTGCCATACAACATAAGATCAGTTACCTGATCGCAATCACCTTAAATCTAAAATTCATAAGATCTTTAAAAATCACAAACATATTTACATCCATAGAATAATAAAATGTTTACAGCCACAGAACATGAAATTGAAATTGCACTCATTACAATACATTAAAAAATGTGGTAGTGACCGTTTGAAAACAGCGCTGCATTGCCGTCCGTACCAATCCGGCTGGCCTGCTTCCTCTGCCACTACAACATATTAATGTAAGGAAGAGGCCGCTAGGCTGTCAGTATGTACAAAAGACAGAAGCACAAGTACTCCAGATCAAAAGCACCACCCAGGTTGGTTTTCAGACGACCACCCAACCTCCGCAACAAACCAGTACGTCCCAAACTCCCACCTTCTACAGCTACCAAGAATTTGATCTACCAGCTACAGTGTTAACACTATGATATTGAAACCAGGTTGTTGCCTGGATTTGGTGATATACTGATGAGCTAATTCCCATCGCCTGAGTTCAGAGCTATTACTTGTAAGTGGCAGGGCCCTCACCACTCTAGTGCTGTAGCATGAGTCAAAATCCTTGTTATGGTGGCTGCATGGGCAGCAACTGGTTTTTCCTGTGGGTTGATGTCTACCTGCTATGGCTTTTTTGGAAAGAAGGTTTTGAGTTTGTGGTGAGGAGGACAAGATTTTGTAATCCGAGTTGAGAATGGGTCGGAGTTTGCCTAGGCCTTCATGATATGGTACCACCAGGGGGATTTCTGTATTTTTGGCTTTGGTAGTGTTGCTGGTATTGGAGGTGGCTCGTTAGATTTGTTTTTGGACCAGGGGTCCAGGGTAGCTTCTGTCTGTGAAAGCTTTGGCTATTTGTTGGCACTGTTTGTGGAGGTCACTGCGAGTTGAACATATGTGATTGGCTCTGGTGGCAAGGTTGTAAGGAAGTGACTTTTTGGCATGGTGTGGGTAACAGCTGTTGAAATGAAGGTATTAAAGGTTGTTTGTTGGTTTTGTGTGTACTGAGATGTGAATGATGCCATTGTGTAGTGCCAACTCGACATCTAGGAAAACTGCATGTGTTTTAGAAAATGACCAGGTGAAATTAAGTGGACTATAGGTATTCAAGCTGTTTAGGAAGTGGGTTAACTGTTCTTCTGTTGAGGTCCATATCATGAAGATGTCATAGATGTATCTCATCCAGCAGTACGGTGGGTTGAGCTGGTGACTGAGGAAGTTTTTCTCTAGTCTGCCCATGAACAGGTTGGCATAGGAGGGGGACATGCGGGTACCCATGGTGGTGCCCTTGATCTGGAGGTAGTGTTTATCTATGAAACGGAAGCTGTTGTTGCTGAGTGTTAGTCTGGCTAGTTCCACCAGAAAAGCAGTAGATGGTTTGCTGTTCGAAGGTCTTTGGTTAAGATAATATTCTATGGTGGATAGACCAGATGCATGGGGAATGTTGGTGTACAGAGATGTGACGTCTATGGTGACCAGGTAAATATCTTGCGGTATGGAGTCTAATTGGCAGAGGCGTTCTAGAAAGTGGTTGGTGTCTTTGACATAGGAAGGTAGCTGTTAGACCCAAGGTTGTAGGTGTGTGTCGACCAGGGCAGAGATCCTCTCTGTGGGACTGTCGATACTGAACACAATTGGATGTCCAGGTGATGGTCGTGTTGATTTGTTGATTTTGGGTAAGAGGTAGAAGACTGGTGTGGTGGGGTCTGTTGGGGTGAGCAGTTTGATTGATTTATCTGACAGACCTTAGAGAGGGCCTTGGGATGTTAAGAACTGGTTTCTGGATTGGTTGAACTTGGTTGTGGGGTCTTCTTGCAGAGGTTTGTAGGCGGATGTGTCGTTCAGTTTATTCTCAGCTTCTTGGATGTAGTCTGATCTGTTCAGGATGACAGTGGTGCTTCCCTTGTCAGCTGGTAGGATTAGGATGTTGCTGTTGTTCTGGAGATCTCTGATTGCTCTTCTTTCTTGGTAGGTTATGTTATCTGTGTACTGGAGGGAGCTGGCAAAGTTCGGGTCAGAAATGTTGACAAGAATGAAAGAGATGATCTGCTCTAGTGGGTGTGAAGGAGGAAGGAGTGGAGGATCCCAGGTAGAGGGTGGTGCAAACTTCTTCAGGGCTGGGTCTACAGAGTTGTTGTATTGGCTGGATGTGGGAAGATTGTCGAAGAAGTGCTTGAGTCTAAGGTTACGTACGTAACTTAAGACATCCTTTACTGTGGCAAAATGGTCAAATTTTTTGATGGTGCAAATGTAAGGCCTTTTTCTAGGATACTAGTTTCTGTAGCAGTGAGGTCATACAAGTTCAGAAGGTGAGGTTTTGGCTGGTCAGTTGGCTGTGTTCCTGGGGCAGTTTTGTGAGGGAATAATTTTGGTAGGGTTGGTGTGGTGTGTACTGGTGTATGCAAGTGGAAGACTGATGCAAGGCATGGTTTCTGGCCAATCAGGGGTAGTGGGGGTGGTGAGGCCTAACCTCAAAACCTCCCATCGTAGCAATGCCACCTCAGGCCAGTGCCGAAGCCACAACTTTAACTAAGCAGCATTCTTTCATCATGATATTGGAAACTAGGAAAGTGAAATTGTGGTTTGCCAGTGAAATATATTGTTTGTATATTAGTTCTGTCATGATTGTACGTGAACGTAGGTAGAAGTATCGTACAGGGTGGACAGATAGCACAACTGTATGACTATTTACAAGATGGAGGACAGATAGTGACACTACAGCATTCACCGACATTTAACTAGCCAAAAACACCACTTTGTGACTTTTTATTGATATATTATTTCCATTTAGGTTGTGAGAGAACAAATTTTTGCTATGCAGGCTACGATAAATATGTTAACAAGTTTTTTTTAAGTAGGTATTGTGAGTCGCATGACTATGATAACTCTAATATTTAGAAGGTAGGTCCTACCACGAAACGTAATTTTTTTGATAGTCTACTACTATCTGAAACTTGAACTAGACCTATACAGCTTTATGATGTGATAGTGCATAACCAAATTGAAGGCAACACGAAAAATAATTGTAATAATGCTTGCATGAATTATTTTATTTTTAATTTAGTTTAAATATGTTTGCTTGTGCTGTCATAAGCTCTTGCAACTCCAGTTAGTTGTAACCAAATAAGCTACTATTATTAAAGCTTTTTAGATGTCAAGTAGAAAACATAAGTTGCTCATACATGTTTGTTTATTTTTGGTAATGCCATTAAATGTTACAATTTTGATCATACCTAGGAAAATATTAAAAAAAAAAAAAATATATATGTATGATAATGTTAATATGAAATAATTCTATTAACATTGCCCACCTAACACTAGTAAGATTAATGTGCAGCTAGGACCTATTGAAAATAAATGATTTGTCTGAGATCTAAAAAAATAATCTAAAGAAAAGCACAACACACTTAGGGTGTTATTGAATCATAATATACCTTAACTGTTGACATGTTTTGGTTTTCAGCTGGAAAGCACATGGTGGTGGAAGGATACATAGTGTTTTTGTTTACATTGGCTTACTTTTTTATGATCTGTCAAATAATGGAATTCTTATACGGTATGGACTTTACAATCCATACGTAAATATTTTTAAGTGTACTACGTTTGTATCTTGTTGACAGTGAAGTCATTTAGAGACAATTACAGACATCTTCATACTATGATGATGGAAACTGAGAAGGAATCAGCCATGGTATATGTTAAGTGACCATCCCTTCTTTCGCGTAGACAGATTTTGGCAAACAATGGAAAATTGAAATCAGAAAGACAGCAAGCACACTCTTTATCTACATGTACATATACATAAATATGCTTTTGGATTGCAATTTTTGCTACTGGAGCTAATGTTTAATTTTTTAAAGCATAATACATCAGTACTTTACAAAAGTGCATTTGCCATGTTGTAAGTGATTGTTGTACATGTCCAGTGTTTGCAGTTATGTTCCAAGTTGATGTTTTACCACTTTTTTACTACCTGCCTGTGTTCCACTGTAGATGTTAGCTATTAAATATGACTGACACAATCAGGATAAACGTACTGTATCCTTACCTGAAATGACATTGATTTGCTGTAGGTCAACCTCTCTGGACGTTGAGCCACTGTACACGTTCCGCCGCCACACCAGTGCGGTCCTCTGCCTGGCTATGAGTGCGACTGGAGAACAGTGCTACTCGGGAGGCCTGGATGGTCACATCCACTGCTGGAACCTGCCCTGTGCCAACATTGACCCCTATGACTCTTTTGGTGAGTTCAGCTGTTTGAATCACAGTGTGTTGGGAGGCCTGCTTACCCACCTTTGTAACTGCATTGCAGTTGGTTAGAAATGTGTGTTTATTTGCAAAACTATTATATGTATTTTTATTGTTCTTGACCATGAAAAGATTAAAATTTTCAGGGACGGATTATCAAGTACTTTCAATTCATTATTGCATCCAAAATGTATGTGAAAGTGTATGATAAGAAAAATTTGTCCAATTTTAACATGTATAACATCAAATTTTTCCTCGATAATAACCCACAACTCTAGTAAAGTTTATCTTAAAATCTCCAGTAACATTTCAGATGCATCAACAAACCAATAGATTAAAAGCAAACTATTCATATTTGGGAGAGAATCATAAGCGTGCATCCCAGTTAGATTTTTGATTGTAATCCTGAAGATGATCATGAACCTATAGAAGATGAGGAAAGTCACTTTGGTACTTACAATGCATTTCATTTTTCTAATTATTTATGGTAAACTGATATTTCTGAAGGCATACAATCTGCAAAAGTATAAAATCTCGTTACTGACTGATTAATTGTACACAAAATTGTGAAATTGGAAGTTGCATTTCGGTAATGTTAACCTACTAATGTAACGTTATTGATTCCTGTTTATAATGTTTCTGGCATTTAATTTGTTTTTTCAGATTCCTTGGAAATTTTACAACAAAGTTGTACAGTACTGGCATGTGTCAAAATTGTTGTGTTGCCTATCAAGAGGCCTGTACCAGATAGTAAATGCTGCTACTAAGCAGGGTCAACATAAATTAAAGTCTAGATGCGATCAGAGACCAGCCAGAGGGCCTGCCGACCTGAAGATTGCATTAGGTTAGATTAAAAGGAGGGGAGGAGCAAGGCAATGCAAGGGTCAGGGGAATTACGAGCCCCAATAAAACCACAAACTCACAGAACGTCCACCATGTTTATCACAAATAAAAAATTATGTGACATCAGTAGAAATATAACCCAGAATAATTGTATACGTATGAGGTTTTTCAAACTGACCTATTGTAACTGTCACTAGATGAAACACAGTTGCGATGGTTACAGACCCGGGCGTGCTGACGGGCAGCATGGAGGGCCACACGGACGCGGTGTGGGGCCTAAGCATACACTCCCAGCGACTGCAGCTGCTGTCTTGCTCGTCAGATGGAACAGTCAAGCTGTGGTCCCCCACCAGCAAGGTGCCCCTGCTCACCACTTACACCTCGGAGCCAGGTTAGTCTCACACCTAGTTTTAGCACGATATACTGCACTTGAACACTATCAGTGACCAATTTATATTTGAGTGAACATTTCACAATCCAACCTGTCCGTTATCACTTCTACAATAAGCCCTGAATTTACGTCGCGCCACTTTATGTTGATTCGAATTAACGTCGCTAATGCTTCAGTACCCATGTTTCAACGTACATAAGTAGTCACCAATCCAGAATTACTGTACATAGTTTATGATGTTCCCCACGTTTTTTTTTTTGTCTTTGGTTTCTCCAAAACACTACATAAATTGAGTACTGTACAGTAGTCTTACATTTTATTTGTTCTAGGTAGGGTGAGATACACGTATGTCACCCTATCTTTCCCCGACGCTGTGACAATGTGATTTATGGTTTTTACTGTGAGGTGGCTTCCAAAGGCTGACTTTATGTTAAAATTTAATTTTTTAAAAAATAAATGGAATACCTGTCTGTACTATTTTTGCGATAGTTATTGTTTGAGCCTAAACAAGAGCGTATATTAAATATCTGTTTAAAATAGTTTTCACCATGTAGGCTTATACAGTATTTTTAAGACAATAAATACATGGTTTTAACTAATAATATAATATAGTTTGTGTTTTGTTAATTGACTTGTTACAGTAGTCGAAACTGTATACGTTATTTACCCATGTACGACCCTAACATTTTTTATCATAAACGTAGTTGAATAGTAGGGGTGCGGGTCATACACGGATATTGTTTTTGGATAAATAAGGCTTGGAAAAGTTGGATTTATCATACATGAAAGACTGCTGGCAGAATTTATTACAATAGAAATACTGTAAGTAGGCCTATCAAATCTTTTAATGTCAGATTGTAATCATAAGCAGTACGTACACAACACCAACATTATCATGGCAACAGCCATGCGTTCAGCTTGACAGCAGCTGCCGGCCTGCAGGGATATGCCGAGTTTGCAGCGCATCGTGCCAAGTCAGCGTGCACCTAGATCCATTGTCTCACTTGCTTGGTCCGATGCGCTGGCATCTAGGCACTCGCAGCGCAGTGTGTGGTGGTGCGGAGAACCATGATTAAGATAGTGTTGTATTGCACCACCAGAATAAGCTACAGTACAAAGCACGCTCTGCCGCTGCAGAGCATTCAGTGTCTCTGTGTGGCACGCGCCAGTTTAGTTTTAGCTTTCACTATCGCTAGCTTATTTTACAATACGTCAAGCGCTGATAAGCTCTATTTATATGTTTGGGACATCATTTAATTAGTTTGACATCATCCACATATTTAATTCAATTAATATGTAATGTTATTTAATTACGTTTTTTAACAAAAGGCAGTTAAATTAGAACTGTGTAGTGAAAAAAAAAATATTTCTTGAGAATACAGTAAAATCTCTTTATGGCACGACCTGACTTTGAAGAACTCTAAATACATGTTTTATAAAATGTCAAAAATTTGAGGAGGGCCGGCCGAAATTACTTTTTGTACATCACATTGCGTTTATGGCGAGCCCTGTACACCAAGCTACAATACAGAACCCTCCCTCCCTTCCCTACAAGTAGGCCTGGGCCGATTCCGATTCTGAAGTATCGGCCGATATCAAGAGTATCGGCATCGGCAGCATCGGTAAAATATGTGCCGATGCTTTGCACTGATACCACAACCCGTTTTTTAGAATAAAAAATATCACAGAGAAATTATTATTACTGTATATACCCGCATATTGCTGTACTCCCCTGCATGAGTTATGAATCCGTTAATGTTAAAAACTTATGTTTAAACAACATTTGTTTAAATTATTCACGGACAAGTAATTTTTCATTCCCACAGTGCAACTGTTTATGTCACTATTTACGTGATGAGAAAAAAACAGCTGAATAGTAAAGTGCATACAAGAAATGTGTACTGGCAACTTTAGAGAAAATACAGCATTAACTTTTTCGCCATTACGTTTACCAGTTCTCGCGATCGTGTATACTGCACTCGTGATCATAGTAACAGGTGCAGCTCTGAGTATGACGTCGCGTCTCCATGTTATTCATTCATCTATGGCGTTGCCGAAGCAATGTTGAATGTTGTTGTTTACGATCGCCATTTGCTTGATTCGTAACAACTAAAGTGATATATTCAAGCTTATTTTTAGAGTTGCACGATGGCTGGAAAGAAAAGTGATGTTTGGAAGTACTTCACTCTCCAATCAAATGACGATATGAAGGCTATATGTACTTTGTGCAGTGCAAAAATTTCACGAGGTGGGGTTAAGTCAAGAGGATTCACCACATGAAACATGAAAAAAACATTTGGACTCTCTTCATAGCCGGGAAATTAAAATTAAAATCTTAAATGAAATACAAGCTTCTAAATTTTTGAAGGAACCTAGCAGAAGTGGTGTGCAAATACAAACTTCTGAACCTGGCAGCAGTGGTTTACAAAAAATTAATGTGTGTAGTGAAACTGAAGTGTTCTGTGGCAGTGATTCTTCCCTGCTTAGTGATACTGGGAGTGAGTATGCAAGTTCTTTAGTTACATCCCCATCATCCTCTACAACAACACCAATTTACAGTCAGTCGAAAAATACCTAAGTTCCATAATATCAGTGACATGTTTGAGAAGAAAGTGCCATTATCAGCTTGCAGTTCGAAGCTTAAAGATCACCGAGTTGATCTGCAGAATAATTTGCAGCGAAATGCAAAGTAAGGGTTTTAAAGAATTTATATCATACCTGGAACCAAGGTATAAAATACCTGACAGAACAACTTTCTCAAGAACTATAATTCCAGACCTGTACGATTGAGTACAAAAAAAAGTAAAACATATCTTTGCTGATGTGGAGTACATTAGTCTGACATCAGATTTGTGGTCTATACACACAAGTGAAGATTTTATTTCACTAACTGAACATTTCATTGACAGCAATTTTGTGCACTAGTCGTTCTGTTTAGAAGTTATGCCATTTTCTCCAGTAAAACACACTGCAAGCAATATTGCAACAATACTTATGGATTATATTGAATTGTGGGACATAAATGACAAAGTTCATGTTATTGTCACAGACAATGCTATTAACGTGGTAAATGGTGTTGCTCAGGCAAGTTATAAGCACATTCCCTGCACAGCTCACACACTACAGCTTGTAATTAAAGAAACATTGATGAACCAGCGAAATATATATTTAATGCCTGTGCAAATGCCAGGTGAATTGTTTCACATTTCAAGCACTCAATCAGGGCATCAAAACTGTTAAAAAATTTCCAGAGAAACCGTAACATGCCTATTCATCATCTGATTCAAGTTGAACCAGGTCGCTGGAACAGCACTTACCTCATGCTGGAGTGACTGATTGAGCAGCGGCGTGCAGTTACATGGCTTATACCAGAACTAAATTTACACACGAAGTTGACATCCAGTGAATGGTCTCTGTATTTAGACTATTGATTTTGTCTGATGTCTAACAATGAGGACTGAAAGAAGTACAGTGAAAGTCTGTTATAACGTAAATTTATAACGGCGCCAAAAGTTTATGTTATAACGAACTTACGTTATAAACCAACAATTAAAAAAAAAAATTATATAGCATTTTGTTCATGTATTTTGTGAAGGCACATATTTTACTGTGTAAATTCACAGCAAAAGTAAAAGAAATGAACATAAAATTTAATTAACTAACATAAGATATACCAGCACTTACTATAAGCAAAAATATTAAATGTGAGGCCGTGATACATCGGGACTTGCGGCCGTGACGCACAGTGTAGCTATGCGCACAGCTGATGTCCGTGGCCGGGCGGGCGGGGTCAAGCAAGGTCACGCCGCTGCGTGCCGCGCTGGCCGCAGCTGGTTTACACGTCGTGTTCTAAGTCGACCTTCTCGCGTGCATAGTTGCAAAGTTTTGAAAATTTGTTAACCTAAATTTCACTCAAGTTTCATGTTTAC
>PNEQ01001498.1:19060-30029 GCA_003012365.1 Medauroidea extradentata | reverse complement strand
TGAACTCTGCAACGGGTATGTTGTTTTGTCGTGCAAGTCTGCTGCCTTCGAATAACAACATTTCGGTGGTAACTGCAAAACCATTTTGCCTAGTGTTGAGGACAAACTGGTTCAATTCTTCTTCCACCTCGGGATATTTGGGCTTCTGTTCTCTCAAGGTACACTTATTTTTCTTCAAGCCTTGCAACTTCTCTCTCTGCATTATCCACCGTCTCACGTACTTATCATTTACACCAAATTTCCTTCCCGCTTCTCTCTTCCCGTGTTCCTATGCATACTGCACCACTTTGAGTTTAAAGCTAGCCTTATAACTTGCTCTGTCCTTTCCCATCTCTGAGTGCGCAAAATATAAATAAATATATGTATACAAAAACAAATAAATATAAATAAAAATGTATAAACAGAAATAAATATGTATGTATATAAAACTATGTAACTATGTAAAAATATAACTGTGAAATCTCCGGTACACGTTTACGTAGCTGTACAGCGCGACTCAAGCTCTCATAAACAACACTGGTAACAAACCAAACCACGTAAAAACGAGTTTGTGGCAGGTGCAGACGAGTGGGTGGCTCAGATAACGGAACTGAAAGCTAGGCAAGAGGGGAGGTAGCAACACAAGCTGTAGGCAAGGTCAAACTCCGCTACACGCACTAGGCAAGAAGATGATACGCAAAAGGGGTGGGGGGATGGCTACACACGATGCAGACAAGGTCAAGCTCAGCTACGCATGCACTCCGATCGATGGCGCGCAGCAGCTGTCATCACACTATGAATACATGGTTGCCAAGCGTCAGCATTTCAGTGCGGCCTCTTTTTGAGATATTACTTTTTCTGAAACTTTTGTTCTCAATTTAAGGTGCGGCCTGTATCTGCACGCAGCCTGTATCTGCGTAAATACGGTACATTGTCAATTAGTGTATGCAGTTTATTATATAAATGTTTGGTATTTACGAGAGGTATCATCATGAGAACTTTCGTAGATACGAGAGATTCACAAGCAACAATCATCAAAATACAGGCCAAAATGATTTTTTTAAAATTATAGCCGAGTATAATATACATAAGTGCACGTAATAATCAACGTTCATCGGCTTAGCGTGGAAGTGAACAACGTACGATACTGCAACAGTTTAAGTGCAGTTGCATCTCGCAACGCTTGTTATGGACGCCATCTTGGTACAGCACGAAAGCGAAAGTGGCCCATGGACTGTGTACACAGCATCGCTCGCGTGCATCTTGGTTTTATTGTGATAACGAACGGCATTGCAGAATCAGTTTCACTATCATTTTTTTTATTGTGTATGTTATACTGCAAGAAGTTAAAAAGTTACGTTTACGTAACTTAACCTGCTATAGTTGTTTGTAGAACACGTTAGATTTGTACGATAATGGCAACCAACAGCAAACTTCATTTGGATCACTTTTTGAATGCCTGGAGTTGAAGTTTTACACTATCCAGCGTAATAAGAGTAAGTTCATAAACTTATTATATCTTAAGTGTAGGGTTCCACAGCTTGGGGGGGGGGGGGGGGGAAACCGGAAAAAGTTATGTGAAAAAAAAACCAGGGAAAGAATTGCTTTTTTTCATCAAGGTAAAAAAATACAAGGGGGAGGGGGGATGGAAAGCAATAAAAATAATCTTACAATACCTGAATTACAAATCTGGATGTTTAATGTATTTACAATGGGGCCTATCTACCATTACACATAGTACCCTACCAGTACCATGAAAATTAAATAAGTAAATGTAACACAGAGTTTCAAAAAGAACCACAATAAAGTTGGTACAATAAAATAAACAAGAAATTGTTGTCAAACAAGTACTCATACACAATTTAAAATCTCTGCCAGGAAAACAGTTTCGATTACAATAAAAAACCCTTTGTAGTTCAAATGCACATGTAACACCCTAGGATAATAATTAATTATCTTGCTGCTTGTATCAACTGGCTGAGTGGTGTACTTTGCTGTTTTACGTTTATAAACTTTATGATGTGCGTCTTTTTTTTTAAAGACACATACCTGCCAACTTTTCAAAACGACCATCAGTCCCTATGTCTTACAAACTGTACACGTAATAGCATATATAATATTTTAAAAGTTTATTTGTTTTTAAAGTAAGCCTTATCAAGACCTAAATATGCAAAAACTATTATTTGCCAAGTTATACTTTCAACAATTTCCTGTTCACTTAATTCTTTGAAAATCCATCATTCTTTTATTTATAATTCAAAATGTATACTTGCATCTTTAAACAACCTGTAAGCACGGTTACAAATATAAATATTTTCACAAAGTTTGATATAAATCTCAACTAGTTTTGTTTATTTTATGGGGCATGAAATAGCCCAATACCATACTGGATTGTGTTTTGAGTTACGAAATACCGTACGGTAACATTTAGCTCTAGCTACAGCGCCTTCAAAACCTACTTACGAAAATTCATGTTTATTCTGCGATTTCCACGTAGGCCTGTAACCTCAAATAGTAGTTACAATTAGGTGCTTCATACCATCTTCCATAAATTACCAATAAATGCCACACAAAAATTACGCTAGTAGTAAATTTGAACAGTTTGTTATCATATAAAATATTATTATTGTACATACGCTTCACAATAAGAGCAAATAATTTTTCTTTCAAGTTCGCAACGGAAAAAACACGCGCGCGATGCATTTTCTAGCTTCAAAATTTCGTCGCATCACACGGTAGTTATACGTTATATTCATTACAACAGCAGAAAAATATTTTTATTTTCGAAGTAAAAAATACAGCTTCCAAGCACACAAAAAAGCACGAAATTGGACAAGAAACAACACACTTGTCGTTTAAAAATGCCAAACAACACGCACGCCATCTTGTAACAGCCCATACAAGAAATTCACGGACTGGCTGTTAGCTATAAAATACGCCAATAGGAAACCGGGAACAAAACACATACCGAATTTTGTTATTGGTTCCTGTAGTGTTCACTGTGACCAACTGCTGAACGCACTGTAAAAGAACGAATCTTACGAGTGTTTATGCACAATAGCAAAGCCAAACAACACCGTAAAACACGTTTCATGTTGGTACGCATGCGCAAAACAAATTTGTCCGCTATTCATTTGTAAATAATGGCATTAATGTACACACAAATGTCGAACGTCCCGAAATCCGTAAAATTATGTTGTCCTCCGTAAAACCGTAAAACGTATGTACTTTCCGTACATTTTACGGACAATCCGTAAAAGTTGGCAGGTATGAAGACATATAATTGACATGTGAAATTTGATTGCTGTTTGCTAGGTGTTCAGTTATGACTTTCGATGGAGTGTGTGTGTTCCTGATTACTAATAAACAAGTTACAGTAGAAACTCTATGGACCGTTTTTCAAGGGACCAGAAGAAAAAATGATGCATGCGGACCAACTATGCATGTGGACTTGCCCCCCTTTTTTTTACCTAACCTCGAAATCGGAAGTTGTACTTTATGTGCTGAGCTGACTGACAAGACAAAACATAAGAAAACTGTTATTATTTATTATGCTAACGTAAATTACGGAGGAAAATTAAAAAACGCGAACAGGAAATTAGGAACATTACTATCATTATTTTTTTAAGCAGTTTTAATTGAAATATTACGTATTTACAAGTGCAATCGTTAAATTACATTACCGTTACATAACCATATAAACATGCTGCACTAAAATGGAAATGATTTTAAAACCCGACTGTTTATAATCAAACATTTTAAAAAATGTTACGCAAATTTTAGGTTAAGTGTCCATTAATTGCGTTAAAAACAAAGGTAAGCGAAAGCACATAATGTTTCCAACGTAATAACAGCGATCGATAGAGTTCGAGACAATCGATAGTGCTAGCGGCGGCAATTCTCTTCTTGCCGCCATCTTGAATTTATTGTGCCATGAGCGCAAGCGTTACACGCGATCACGGTCATTCTCCTATGGCTACGATGTTTCTTCTGAGTTCCATTTCCAAACAAGTTTAGATGTCCTTTCTTCCTTCGTTATCTATGACTCTGACATCACGTGTTTATATTGTTTTCGGATGGCGAAAACTGTAAACAGCGGGAAAAATAACATTTTGATGATGTGATATGCGGGAAAATTTAATAGTGTATTAATTTGCAAACAAACGGGACATGAAAAAAAAAGTGGAAACCGCGGTAAAACGTAAATATCGGCTGGGCATGTTTACTTTGTGGGCAGCCACGATTGTCTTTTACCATTCGCTAGAACTGTTTATTTTAAATTTCCACTGTATGTTGAAATTAATTTAAAAAAAAGATCGATACGCTTAAATTTTGTCTGTGGGAAAAGATATTTTGAGCTATGGATGCGGGAAAAACGATACTTACGAAAACAATTGATGTGGACTCCTTTAACCTTGTTTTAATAGGAAAATTTTTGGGACCAACAAAAATAAACGATAGATAAGGGAAAACGATGGAAACGAAAACGATGCAACAAGTTTCTACTGTACTTAAATTACAGTAATGTGATGCTGCTGTAGTTCTCCTTATCTTAAAACTATAAAGATCTCATGTTGGCCTTCTTTCCACATTCATACACCTTGCTATAGAGCGCCTCAACCTTAGATTGCAGTACAGAGCTTATGGTGCGCACTGTTGCCAGATTGCAGCCACGTTACGAAGTTCGGAAGGTGAACTACTTCAGAGTTTTTAGCTTTTTTGTATTTAATTCTGGAAACAAATTTTCAAGTTTTAATTATTATCTGCAATAGCTAACCTGTTTTAAAGCTTGTGTACCTCTTGCGAGTGCTCTACATCTGTAATTTTAGCTTGCCTCTAGTCACATTCGTAATAACACGTATGTTCCCAGTTTCCTTTAAAATTTCATAGAGTAACTTTTGGTTTCCAGTTCACTTCTGCAGGAATTCAAAGTGATATTTTTAGTTTTGGTTACATAATTAAAATAACCACAGGTAATGGCACTTCCTACAGCAATCTAAGGTGCTAGTAACTCACCTGCACAGAGCCTCCGTCAGCTATGATTTGGTTTTTCATGTCGTCGCTCCACAGCCCTCGGTCAGTCAGGTCCCGCAGCAAGTGATGGTTCACTACCTGTCCGCACACAGATCACCACCATAGTACAGCATACCCACCCTTGTTCTGAACACCAGAAATTAAAAAATACATATAAAATATTCACGTATAACACCCATAAAATAACTTTTATATGTATACAGTCAAATCTATATCCATCAAAGATTGCCCTAATGATTAACAAGTCTTTTACATAGGCTACCAGCAAAGGGATCAAGGATGTAACATGCGAGACCAAAATAATGAACAAAATCAAAACAGACAAGGGCAAAATTTAAACTGGTTAACAGGGTTGGGGGGGGGGGGGGTAATCCTTTCCCAGATTCCTCCTTTCAAGATTTAGCAGGGAACAGTAATGAATGTAATATTTTACATCAAGAAACACTCTCTCCCAGTTTGGAAACTGAGCAAAATTTAATTGAAGAATTACAGTCCGATTCTGAGCTATGTATTGTTGGAAGAAAATAATCGGGGAGATAAACGTATTTAGGGTAAAAAGGGTGTTTGCTCATATACAGTAAAACCCCGCTCGTACGGCACTCAGTTCGTACGAACACTTCGCTCGTACATACAGATTTCCGCGAAGAATAAAAAAATAAAATGGAAAAAATAAAAAATTTAGTAATTGAAAATCATTCGCTGAGATCTATTAAAACGTCGTTATAAGTCGGAATATGTATAAGCAATATAGGTGTAAGAGCTCAACCCTCAAATAATATGTTTCACTATGAAAACGGCAAAAATTCATTTAAAAACACCGTTGCGCGCGTTAGCCGCAGAGCACGAGATGGGTCACTGACCTGCCGCCAGCTGTTTCTCAGAGTGGCATCCACTTTTCTCTCGCTCGCTCTACCTCTTTCTCTCTCTCTCTGGCGACGTCTGTGCTGCTCATCATAGCTCATGCACCGCCCATAGCTGCCGCTGCCAGCCAATGTCGGCCCTGTGTGGGCGTCACAAGCGAAAAAAAAATTGTAACTCTGCCATTTTCCTTCACTTCTCCCCTCTCGAAAACATACGACGCAAAGGCACTGTTCTAAGGAATTGCTTGCTATGCGTACGTTTTCGATTTTTCCTTTACTTCACGGACTGCGATTTGGATTTCGATTACAACGTCGAAGTGGAAAGTGTACACGTCAAAATATATTGGCTACATATAATTTCGTAATAGGGCAAATATAACCACGAGCCGTTTACACACACAATTATGAAGTTAGGCCTACATGCTACGCTGAGGCAGTAATTTTTATAGTCATTTACCGTTAATTTTACTTGTTCGTGTTGTGACGTGCACTGGCACGTAGCACTCTGACGCCACGCCGTCACGTATACTTGCACGTAGCACTTTGACGCCACGCCGTCACGTATACTTATAAATTACGTTAACGCTCGCCCCCGATTTTCAACACTTAACTATTTTAGCCTAAAAGCACTAGCTTTCGCCCACACCTATGCCGATTGCCGTGTTGCCGTTTATTTTTACGTAAGAATAATATTTTAGCATGTAAGATTGTGAAGACGAAGCTTTATTTGTACACCAGTATTTACTTACGGCCAAGTGTTTATCCAGTCTTTGTTTTCCATGTATAAGTGCCTTTGTAACATTTATTAACCTGTACTAGTGTTTGTTTACAAAATACGGCCAAGTGCCTCGCCAGTGGTGCCAATCCCATGCACGGACTCTGTAAAAGTGCACTAAACAGAGATCACGGGAAATACGCACGTAAATATAAATTGTACTTGTTTGTTACTTATTAGAAATGTGTTTTAGTATTATATAAATGTTCTTGTGTTTTAATTATAGTGTTAAAATGGCAACACGAGCTTTTTAAAGTCAGTCGGGATATTCCTTTACTCAGTCGTGCCACGAGAGAGAATTTCCCTTGTGCGAGTGTGGCACACCTATAGATGCAGACAGCCTCGTGCGGCTCGGCCGCCATTTTGCTAACGGTACTTTCAGCCCTTCTGGCCAGTATATAAGGAGGGGCGCTGCGCCTAGCTAGTCAGTCAGAGGTTCGGCCTTCTGGGGTGAGCCAACCTGGCACTTCCCCTCAACCTAACCTACCCTTGCCTTGAGAGGCTGTTTCTTGCAAAGGGAACCCTCTCATCCCTTCGGGCGCTGTTTCTTGCGAAGGGAACGCCCCAATCTCCTCGAGAAGCTGTTTCTCGTAAAGGGAACCCTCTCATCCCTTCGGGCGCCGTTTCTTGCAAAGAGAATGCCCCACTCTAATCTCGGAGGCTGTTTCTTGTGAAGGGAACCCTCCATACTACCTTATCTCCTGGAGGAGCTTTCTTGAAAATGGAACCCTCCGACCTTTACCTACATCCAGGGGCAGCTTTCTTGTAAAGGGAACACCCGAAACCCTCCAGTGGCTTCTTGCGAAGGGAGCCTTGGATCCTGCCCATATCTCAACCCACCACAGTAGCCAGGACGACTTATTCTGAGTTGAGACTTAACCTTCCTAGCATGGCAACATAACCTGTGTGCTCTTCAAGCCACTATGCCTAATACTTCGCATCCATGCACGTTGCCAGTTTTAAAGTATTAACTTACACTCCCCAGTCTCAAAGTTTATTGAAAGTTACGGAATGTAGTTAACTTTCCCAGGGATCACAGAGATCGAAGCTTAATTACCAGTAATGACGTACTTATGTTAGTCCAGTATTGTTCAATGGCTGCAGCGCCATTATGTAAAAGAGGCTATGAAAATTGTAAACCTCTCGTGATAAAAGAGATGATCGCCACACAGTTTCGGCCACGAGTAAGGCCTTAATTATTGCCCAGTATTTGAACGGCCCGGAGTGCCATCTAAAGTCGTATGCATCATAATATGTCCTGTGGAACTAATATTGTATTTCCAAGTTATCATATCATTATTATTGTCATACCCTGTTGTTGTACCTCATATTGAGATCCCAGTGTTGTAATGTATGTCCTCAAATTGTGACAGACACAAACCCATGTTGTAAACCATGTAGTACCCTAGAAGTGTTAAATCCATTATGCTGTGACAAGTGCTGTAACTTATGTTTGTGAATATAAACACCCTATGAAAATGAATTACCTTGTTTTCTCCTTTCATGAGATTAACCTGTGTACCAACCCTTGATATCAAATACAAGGCGAGTGATATTTGCCTTGCCCTATATTATGTAAAGATGACACCCTGCGCTAGCAAGTAGAGTTTGTTCATGTTGGCTCGCCCAGTAGTAACTCGCTGGGTCGAGGATAACTCTATTACTAACTACTCTAGAAGAACCACCCCAGTATCGCATGCTCTTTACCTCAAAGGTCTTCTAGAGACACACACTACTTGCATTCAGCGATCTTACTTGCAACCCAGAACGTCTAGCGCAAGGGACACGCGTCAACTTACTTGGCCTCTTATCATACAGTAATTTCAATTTTTTTTGTCTTAATTAATATTTTTTTCTCTGTTGTTTATAACAAACTAAGTAGGCCAACTTAACCAGGGATAAGGATGTATACGGTGGGATCCACCTATTAATTGGGGATGTTATTAGAGAAATTAACATTAAAAGTCTATTTAATATTTAACTTTAAAGCAAGAGAAAAGTATTTAATTTTACGTGTCAATTTTATCAGATTTATATCGTGTTTGGACTCATTTTAATGCTAATTTAATTTCAAGCAACTTTTCTAAGTAAATTTTTTCTTATATTTTGCCTTGTTTGGATTTTTGAAATCTCAAGTAGCCTCTTAGCTTGCTTCTCCTGGAATGGGATTTATGTGGCAGGTTAGTAGTAGTTCTCTTGCTTGGAAGCACGTACAGAGAAGTGCTGGCTTTTAAAATTTTAAATAAGCTCTGAGCTAGCCTGTGCTTTGGATGGATTTATCTGGCAGGCAGGTCAGAGTTCACTCGCCTGGAGGCACATACAGGGACGTGCTGGAATGCGTTGAGCACTGCCGGGCGTTTCTCGATCGACGTGGGTGGTAGTGTCGGGCGCAAAACTCCGTGAAGGTGGTGATCCGCGACAGATTGATACGCTGCACATCACTAATTAACAAACTAATGAATATTTAGCTGGTATTATGGAATAAAATGCTTTGTAAATTTATCAGTATCTAGGTCACGTACAATTTTTAGGTTATAAACATCAATTAACCAGCTTTTTAGGGAAGTTGGATCCTGATGTATCCCTCCGCCGCTCGGCCGAGTAAGTCCGGGTGTCCACCCAGGAAAGTTAGTCGTCGTACATCGGAGCTCGTGACCGGTCGCCGGGAGATGGCCGGCTAAGTTTTCTAGTTTGTGTTTGTCATCGGTTAGTCGTACATCGGAGCTCGTGGACGGTTACCGGGAGATGGCCGGTTGAGTGTTTTTATCAGTCGAAGTGTCATGGCGGAACAGGGAGGACATGTACGGGAGCGCTGGCACGGGGAAGTCAAGCCTCGGGGGCGAAATCGCTCTGATTAAATTTCATAGTGTTTAAAATTTTTACTTTACTCTTTTGTACTCAGTAGCGCCAGGCGTGCCAAGGTATAGCACCATGTAGAATAGTATAGCCATCTTCGTGAGTGAAGCAGATTACGAGTACTAAGTTTGTAAACCGCAATACCGTGCGTCTCTATTGTCTTGGGCAGACACTCGGGAGTAGTTGTTTTGGGTGAACTATCTCCTTTCACGTCACCGGTTAATCTTGTTATTTTGGGTGTTGACAATGTACACCTTTTTATAGTGGATCACAATCGCAACTGCAAATAAATAGTCGTAAAACAAATAGGTGTGTTTCTTTTGGTATCGTCATCCTGCAAGCTACCTCTTGCAATAACAATAACCCAAAGCCAGAGCTGCCAACCTCCAATCACACTTATCAGTAATGGCAGTTAAATGAAAATAAAACGCGTAAATCAGGCGCGGTAAAATTGTTTCGAAAACCTAAGAAACACACAATATTTAACCAACACAATAATATGAGTTAAATAACCAAATATCTATGTGCTTATTATGTGCATAAGAAAAACCACTGAAACAATATATATTTACATATACTGCATTACTGCAAAAAAAAAAATTTGCAGCAATATTTTCAGAATCTGGTAGCATGATTCTACACTAATTTCAGAATAATCTATTGCTGACGGTAAACTATGTTAAACTAAAAACCTACATAATTTTAGGCAGTTGTAAAGTAGCCTGTGAAAGTCAGATCAGGTTTATTAGGTCATATGACAAGGATTCTCAATTACTAGGGGTAGGCTTAAGGTAAATTCGACTGCATGTATAAATGAATACACTATGGACGAGTTTGCAAGGGAAAATTCATATTTATAGGCCCATTAGTGATATCAATGCAATTAGTAGCAGAAATTGTCCCTTGCCAAACTAGTAACATTAAGCTTGTTAACCTGTAGTAGAAGTGACTTACCATTGGTAAGCAAGATTGTGAATGCATTCAAACAAATAGTTCGGTTCACTTAGGCATTCTGGGTGCATGCGTATTTCACACTGATTTGTAACCAAACTATTTGAATTACTTTGTAACTAACTATAACCGCACAGCATTTGTTACACTCGTTTCTTCATGTGTTACAAAAATCCACCACGTACGATTGAAAAATCACACGCATATTCATTACAAAACGAGCGGCGGTCGGCTACATTCGAAGAAGTTACACATGGTCAATCTTTCTGACTGCAGGGTCGAAAATGCTGAATAAGTCGGTGGTTTTATTTATTACGCTCTGCTTCTTTTCACCACACGTTTTATCTTTACAAACGTCACGAAATAACATACAATTTCCTTTAACCAAAATATTCACGCCAACGCATTCATCTTCATTCGCAAGACAAAAACGTATAGATAAATAAAACTGCTTGCTAACGAAAAAAAATACAAGCTAGCCAAACTAACGTACTAAAATTATCGTGCCACGTAA
>PNEQ01001497.1:8115-23298 GCA_003012365.1 Medauroidea extradentata | reverse complement strand
ATATATATATATATATATATATATATATATATATATATATATATATATATATAAATAACAAAACAATCACTTAACTGCACCTGAACAACAATTACATATATAAAAATAAAGTGAAAACACACTGCAGCTGTGGGCCTAATGCACACTATATCATGTGACATACTGTATTTACATTTTCAAGAGGGAAAATATGTTTCATATTAATGCAATTTTCACATTTATTTAACCTGTAGAAATTTTCACTTAAAATGCAGTATTTATTAGTGTAGATACATTTATAATAAGAACAAAATGAGAACAAAAAAAATGTTGGTAGGCGCCCTTGCCATTTTCTTTACGATAATTAATCAAATATTTCTCATTACAAGTATTCTATATCTACCAAATGCATTAAAATTTTGTTACAAAATTTAACTTGTGTAGTTTTTGTAATTTCTTGAATATCTCGTTATGTCACAAAGTTACAAGGTTAGAGTCGTTTAGTAAGTTATCCAAATAAAGGTCCTACTACATAGAGACAGTGAATTGTCACTCGTCAAGTCGCTGCCATCTGACATCTGATTGGAGAATGTAACCATGACGTCAGAGTTGTTGACATGTTGTTGTCGGGGATGGTGGAGATGGCCAACTTTTATCTTTCACTGACAACTCGCTGGTAATCCACAGACACGCATTCATCAGGTGGCCACTACAGTGTTTTTACTATCCATACATATGTGCCACTACAATTTGGATCAAATTTATTTTACAGTATTGACAGCATAATTTGTAACAAGATTTTACAATAAGAAAACGACGAACGGCAATTTAGCTGCCATCTGTTACGTATTGTCGGAACTAGACTCTAACAGCAAAGCCACAACTCTCGTTGTAGCACGCACTAAGGAGAAGAAATATGCCAACCCAACAACAATATGTCAGTGACAATCTCACCATCTCAATGTAACGGGGCCGTAAGTTTTCTTGTGTTCAAAACGTGAATCGACAGAGCTAATTGCATGGATGCATACAAATGATTAATTTGATCAAACATAGCTATCATATGGTGAAAGAGCACCACACTGCATAATTGAAAATAATAAAAAAAATTATTTTAATTGTTTTTCAGTTTTCACGTAAGTGCCCTGGAGAGTGACAGTACTGCAATCTCTTGGGAACTTTTAAAAGATACCGCCCATCCATGAATTACCGGCCAATCACGGGTACCCTGAATCAGTCAAGCCGCACCGATTGGCTAGCGCCATTGCAACGTTAGGTGTGGAATGTGCTGTTTTATTTACGGCACTTACAAAAATTCTCTTGCTAAAGTAAGGTTGGTTATCTCAGTCACGTGACCAGGTTTTATCGATTATCAGGATTTGATAAGCACCTGCAATGCTATTCAAGGTTTTAAAATGATAGGAATAAAAAAAAAGCCTACATATTGTCAACATGATAAATATTTTGCTAAGTAGAACATCCGCAATGCATTCTTTATACGTATTATGTTTATATTTAAATATAAAATTAGCTACAGTAGTTAATTGAGAGGTCGACAGTTGAAAATTCGAACACTGGTAAAATAACCTGGGATGAAATTAAAAAAAAAACTATACCTACCCTAGCCTTGTAAACTTTCGAAAGCATAGATTACGTGGCGCTGCAACTCCACACGTCTGCGGCACACTAAAGTGTTGGCACATGCACAGGCTCTCGTTTGTTCTGGACGTAACCGACTGAAAAGGCAAAAGTAGTCAACAGCAGTTTCACCACCTTGAATAAGCTATGACCTTGTGAACACAGGAGTATGCACTAAACTTAGAGTGGATAAAACATCAGCAGATAGTTCTCAGAATTTTTATTAATTATGCACAACTACAGTACATTTCCCGCTGTAAGTAAAATTCCGTACATTTCCCGCTTTTCCCAGTCGCTGGATATCCTGTATTTATACTGTATTTTAATTCTTCAGACATCGTCCACATACTTAACTCGCATAATATGTAATGTGGTTAATTTTGGTTTTTAACAATAGCTCAATAGGCAATTAAATTGGAACTGTGTGGTGAAAAAAAATAATTTTTCCTTAAGGGTATGTTGAAAATGTAGAGTATGGATCTTACATGGGTAAATATGGTATATCAATCTTGGTTCTTATGCTGTTCACTGCAGCGCTGTGTATACTGGGTACATTAATGTTCACTCATTCACCACGTCATGAGAAGAAGGACCAAGGCGAGCGCTTGCTATGTAATGCAACATTGTTCGGTGGGCCATGCGTGCTCAACTCAAAAGCACTACTGTATCCAGAGTTTGTAACATATTTAAAAATTTTTTTCACAGAAAGAGCAAGAGTATCCATGGGTAAAATTAAGTACACAACATGGTTAGTAATGTACAAAATAATTTATATTCCAGTTTAGCTATATATATTGTTTTATTAATTTTTGAAGGTTCCTAATAAGTTTCATTAAATCGCTGTGTTCTTTATCCCAAAGTTTGTCATATCAGGGTTCAAATGTACATAACAAACCTCATGAATTTTGTAAAAATGGTTCTCGAGATAAATGTTAATGAAAGAAAGGTCACCACAACAAGTGAGAGAATGTCAGTGAATCCAAAACAACGAAAAACATTCACTATAAACTTACTTTCACTACTCTTTTTTTTAACAACCAAAATACCACATTCCTCTCTAAATAATACAGTGTTTTACAAATCAGACTGAAATTAAAATGCGGGCCATATTATGATCATAAACTTATGTCAAAGTTGGAGGTTCAAGCAAATTGGCGTACCTAGGAATAGCTTTCGGAGGGGGTTTTGAACTCTCATCTCTTATAAATGTTCCAATGTCATCTGTGTTTGACTTCTCTAAATGTAATATTAACATATTTTATTAACATTTTGGTTCTTTTTGTAGTATATACTACCTTCTGTAATGTAAAATATAATACCTAGATAAGGAAACAGACATTTCAAAACCACCCCCCTGGGTATGCCCATGTTCAAGCAAGTATATTGTTTAATATCCACCCGCGAGTCAGCTATACTGAAAGGTGTTTACAAAATGTCACTAAGTTACCATGGGTACCGTAGCTTAACAGAGTTAAGTTTACTTACATACAAAAATTTCCTGAACTAAATTTGCTGTTGAAAGGCCAGCTGACTTATGTATTAGCAATGTGAGGCCCAGTAAAATTTACATATGGGTATAGTGCAGCCTGTACTTGAAATATAAATTAGCCACTATTTTTCATCAAAATACATTGTTGCCAGAAATTTAAAATTTTGTTTTAGTGAAAATATTTTATTTGTATGTTTGGATTTGAGGCATTGTTTTATTTTATTAACCTCAGGGTATTAAAATCAATTTTCTGTATAATTTTTTGATCTGTCTTTTGGGATGTAACAACTGGAAATGTACTTAGCACGTACTACAAATACCATCATGCACTGCTTATTATTTTTTTAGTCTAGTGATGAAAGGTTGTTAATTATATTTCTGGGGCATCCATTCCTTCGTAAGACAAACAGTACACATTTTAAATACAAAGTCACATACATACAGTATGTCCATTTATATGTATTTTGGAGGTGGAGGTGAATAAATAAACACAACAAGATCGAAAAAACCTTAATGTTCTTAACAATTTTGGTGGAAAAGGAAGGGTACACCTAAATACATGTTTATTAGACATTTTACTCATATGTCTGCCTATTGTAGGTCAATCAATAATTCAGTAAAAAATTTCTTTACATAAATGAAGGGAAAAAAACCATAGGAACATAATTACAAACTTTTTTTATTACTTAGGGGTGAAAATTGGTTATTTTTGATTTTGTGACAACAGCAATATTATGACAGTATCCTCCAAAACTATCACCAGTCATTAAAATGGGGTGACACTGTACTAATTACAGTACTGTACATATTTTTACCGTGTTAACTATGCCAGATAGGGATATGAATATAGTACTGAGCCAAATGTCAAAATTCACAGAATTTGTATCTGAAAGTATTAAACGTGTATTGTAACCCTTTGTACACAATTGACACTGTAGGATTTTTAAGTAATTTAGTTCATTAACAAATAAACCAGACAGGTTAAAATCTTTTAACTAAATTTAAAAAAAAACCCTTCCTTAACTTTAAATAAACAATTACAGTAATTAGTCTGTATTAACTTACGTCCACAATGGTTGGCTTCAGAAGACATGCTGGATTCTCTAGTCACAATGGAAAAAGATGGAGTTTTCTGTATCAAAGAGCATCCACTACTAGGATATGTTATAGTTATAGGTGATGAAGCACTACTGTGTGATGGGCTGGTATGTTGGTAAATTTCAGGTACAGATACATCATTTCCAGTGCCTGTAACAAATTTACAATGACATGAATTTACAATGACATGACTGATTCCTAAAAACATTTGAGGTTATACATTAAACAAGGTAAGCATAAAACACTCTTAAAAGCTTTTGAGTGTAGTTGGCAACTTCAAAATTTAAGTGACATATATTTTCAATTACGTACAATTATATCACATGTAAATAAACTATAAAGCTTATATAGCAATTTGTTTCTTTGTAAATCCTTCCAGACATTAATTAATTCAGTTAAGTATTGTGAAGTAGTTTGTAGTCCTACAACCTTTTGCTGTTGCATTGATATCTTAGTTTCTATAGCATTAAGGTGGCTGCCTGACTGGCGCTCAAACTGCGTGCAGCATGTTTGGAGTTACATTTTCTCTCAGAGACCAAATAAACATGCGTCCACAATGCTGATAAAAAAACCTTCAGGTTACTTGTAGTAAATATTACTGTGACACCACGCACATGGAAAGCATTACTGTAGAGACCTCAGACTTGGCTAATATCAGCTTTTTCAGACAGCGGAGTTGTTTCTCAAAATGTATGCACCAGATTTGTTCATAATTGAGGTCTACAATTAGATTGGACTTTTCTACAATGACTGGTTCAATAAAATGATAAGGTCACAAGTTCCATGCATATATTTATGATTTTGAGCATGGAGGTGATATCACAGTACATGTGCTGGCCGGTGTCGCTCGTAGCACCTTATCAATCTTCGACTCACACACACAAACACACCTTTCACTAGGTGGTTGCTTCAAGGCAAATTCTGACATGAAGGCCTGCATATGGCATGTGATACATTATATCCCTACTCCTACCATGTTCAGGGCAGTGTGATGCAATGTTTGTACCCTGCTAAGTGGAAATATATGTTGGGAAAGTGCGCCACCATCTGAATGCAGCTGATCGCCAAACATAAATTAGTCCAGTGATATTCTCCACATTCCCTCCTTATAAGTGTGTCGCAGACATTGGACTTGCCAAACATACAAGCATTCCTACCACAGCAGAGTCACGGGCTGCCAGCACATATATTTACATTCAGGGATATGTGTACACAGTATACTATACTTAAGACATAACCATTATCGCAGAGCTGCAATCTTACGGCAGGCAACTATTCACTGCGTGTTACATTGTTTCCTTTTGTGTTAAACATTAATTTCTAACGCTGTTTTGCATCAACATAAAGATGTCAGCCACTTCTGCATGCCAAGGGTAATTGTTGAGTTCACATGTAAGCTGTGGTCTGTTATGAGGATATACTAGCACCGCTATAAATGAGGTACATATGTTACGTTCTTCCCAGTCAATCTATGGCGTAAGAGACATATCTAATGTAGCGCTGATCAGCTTTTAATCTTATCAAAACTTTTTTGTCTTTCCCCCTGAGAGTGTCTTTAATCTTGTAACATAATGTATGTTGTTCATGAATTAAATAGCCAAAAACACAGGCATAAAGTTTGCGTAACCATGTGGTAGCTTTCTTCATCTTTGCTTCAGCATGTTGATATTTATTCATAGCTTTAATATTAACTGACATGTTTATCAAAAATGTGTCAGCCATCATTGAAAACATGTTCCTTGCAGCAGCCACATAATGGATGATTGATGTATCTGAAAGTGTTTCTACGAGTACAGCATTTAAATGCAGAGAAGATATAATAGTGGTATCTTATTGTTGGGTAAAGTGACTTTACCTCTGGCTGACAAGTGGGAAATGTGCTTAAATAGTATCCCCTACTGCAAAATGTCCTTCTACCAAGGACCCTTGAGTTCGCTGCTCACATGCACATTCAATCACAACCTATCTAACCTTTCATAAGGTTATTTTCTACTACATATAAGTTTAACTTTACTAAAAGTGTAAGGCAATAGACAACTTTTACTGTTAATTGTGCTGCTGTCTGTAAGGAGGCTAAATCATGTGTCATATTTTTTGATTTAGAGATCTTTCATTTTAATTTAAGTGATTCAATTTTTATAGAATAAAATTAGAAAGCTGATATATAACACTTTTCAATTGAAAAATTACAATAAAGTAATTTTCTCTTTACTTAGCCTAAGTAACATTGAACTCTTTCACTTTGTTAGCTCCCTAACCAACTCTAGTGTAACCAGAGGCAGAAATTGTTCTTTGTCTGTCTTGTCCATAAGAAATCTGAATATCTTCCTATCCTGTAGTAGAATTAGCCTTACTTCTGGTGACCAGACATGATGGCCACGTGACCAAGAAAACTGAGCTAACTCACACAGGTTACTTTTAATAAACATTTGTGGTCTGCTTTTTTTTACACAGTGTTCTGTGATTTATCTTTTACTATACAGACATTATGAAATAAATACTGCTAAAAAGTTATCTTATTTTTATTTTTAATGACAAACTTTAATGGTTTAGCTTATTTTCGGGGCAATACAGTACACAATTAAAACATATTGACCACAAACATTTTGACACCAACAAATAAAAGTCCTAGATATATTAGGAACAAAAATTTCCTAGGTGCAGTTGGACAACCCTAATTTTCACTAGTAGGTAAATAAATGCACTTCGGTTAAAGTCGTTCACTTAACGCTGTCGTTCTAAGACACAAATTGTAACATTAAACTAGGGCTTACTGTAGTAATAATTCTTTGAATGTATATTCCAGCAGCACAAATTAGTTTTTTTCAACGATAGTAAATTTATCAATGCTTCAAGACACTAGCATAAATTCTCCTCTAGACTGTGAGAAATTCTGATTCTGGTTTTTAATAAATTATGCAACTTCTGGTAAGTGCAACAACCAGTATTTTTAAATCAAACTGCTGGTAATACTTGTTATGCCCTATGCAGCATTGATGTGTTATGCTTTTCATTAATTGCAGATGAAATAAAAGTGTTATGCTAGTAAAAAATAATATAATTTACTTTTCTTAAAATGCAGTTTATACACTGGTGGTACCGGCTCGGGACACCCTTTTTTGTAGATAAAAGTTTTCTTTACAAAAAGAAACCTCGGCAGTAGCGTGCGGAGGCAGGCGTTCTTATCTCAGGGGGTAGGATTCGACACGTGTGGTAGGTTCAACTATTAATAATGTGGCCAGCGTTCTTGGTGAAGTCGGTTTATTATCTGCACTTTTTCCTCTGACAAATATGATTACAAGATCGCGTTGCCCGATGCCAGCACCCTCTTGAAACAGCAATGTTCAAAACCACCCCCTCTCCATGTCTTCACGATGCCCATCCGGCAACATCATACCATGCCAAAAGCAGCTAAAAGACTTGGGCGAGCGGCGATCTCGACGAGGGGAGCTCAACGAGATTGCCGTGCACGAGAGCGCTGACATCCGGTGACACGCCGTTTATTAACATATTCAATTAAGTTAATTTGGTTTTAACATAATGACTCCTGGTTACATGAACTTAATTTTAATTACAATATTTTATTTTAAAAAACATAAAGCAATTGAAAATCAAATAAATTTGAAACCGCGCCAATGGCGGACAGGAAGTGGAGGGGGGGGGGTGATGCATCCCCGTCGCTAGGGTGCAGTGCCCAACCCACATTCCTGAGGCACTGCCATCCCCTTTGGTCTGGCGACGCTCTGTCGTGGCACTAATTACCACACTAGCAGAAACTGACATAACATTACTAAAAGTAGAATTACAAGTAGCAGAGAAGAGATACAACAAAAAGTTTTCTAGATAAATTCCTGGAAATTACGAGAGCTTTAATTTGACACTCAACATGCTAGGGCTGTGATGAAAATTAGTATTCATGAGTAGCTATCAAAACAACAAATTATGTTTTACAAAAAAAATTAAAGTTATACAACTACATATAATAAAATTTAGAGATGTTCTTGAGTGGTTGGTTTCATGATTACACAACCAATTACCTCTTAAAATTAAAGTTATCTCAATATTAACTGTACAACTAAGGCACAAAAAAAATGTATACTATATAATACAAGGATATTATTAATTGCAGTTCACCATTGATGTCTTTTTAGCATTAACCTTTCTGTTATTTGAATCAATAGGCGGTAGTGGGCTCCTTGCAACCGCGCAGGGCTGCAGTACACTGTGGCAATGATGCATTTCACCTAACCTTGTTGTACACTTTTTAATTTGGACAGAACGGCACATTTTATGCTTATATAAAAAAAATACACCAAACTTTCACACTGCTGGGTAAGCCAGGCCTTGCCAAATAGACGTCGTCGTCGCACTGTGGGAGGACGGCTAAATGAACTCTTTGCATACAACAGCAGGCAGCCTTGGTTCAGCCCTAACACACTAGCAGCTTTTTGTTGGAGAATCAGCATACTGACTGTGTGGTGGCCTCTGTCATAAAATAGCTAGCCTGCTATCAAAATGTATTAAACCATATAAAAAGAAATGTATGGGCTGGTATAGCAAAGTACTTCACAACATCAGTTCTTGGAAATTTTAACATACCAAATTCAAATGTAATAATTGTTACAAAAAATTAAATTTAGCAAACAAGTTAAGCAATCACTAACATATCAGTAGCTGCATATGGAGAAGATATTGAAATATGTATTATTTCATTCTGTTTACCAACAATGGAGAGATATTTACAGTGCCTCCATACACATCACCAACACAACCAATTTAAGTTGTCTCATTATTGCATCGTTCACACTTTGATATTGTTATTAATTTTAAGTTTGCCACTTATTAGTTTAAGGTCATTTGAAACTTGAAACACCTACTTCTGTTTATCACATGTCATATCGTGCACCAGCAATCTTGCAAACCACTCCACCATAGTTCTACCTTCTTTACTTTAACCGACACTGTAACATAAATGGTTGCATTGCGTATTACGGAAGTAAGTCACAGACTACTACTTATTTATCAGTGAAAACTAGGTTTTATTTATTTGTTTGTTTGGGTTATTGTTTTATTCTAAAAACATTAGTGTAATAAAATTAATTTTTTATTTTCGATCTGTCTGTTGATTTTATTACGGGCAGCAGAATTGGAAATTAACTTAGCACACTCTAGGAGAACCACTGTACTGTTTATACTTTTTTTGTTCCAATTATGAGAAGAATTATATTTCTGGAACATCCTTTCACTCATAAGATGCCTATATTTTTAATACAAAGTAATATATACGTATGTTTCTTTATTTGGTTTATTTATAAAAGTGATGAAATATAGGCATACCGTAATAAGCGATGTAGCAATTTGCGCCACTCAAAGTTTTAAAAAATTTTAGCGACAAGGGAAGGGTATATACATGCTTAGTGGACATCATTATATTCACTTGTCTGCCTATTACAGGAAATCAATACTTAATTTAAAAATATTTTACACCAGTAACAAAAAACTTACAGCAAAAATACATTTTCAACCCAACAATAATTTCGCAATGTTGTTCTAAGGAACCATATATAGTCGTAAAATGGGGATTCTACTATACCTAATAGGGATTGTAATTAAATTTTGCCTCATAAATTATACAAGCTGTGTATATGATTACAGCACTTAACTCAATTTTATAGATGTGTTTGAAATTATTAAACACATAACCTTTTGTAAACAATTTATGCTGCAGGAATTGTATGTGTTTTTTGTGCATTAACACAGAAACAAGACATGCTTACGTTTTTCATATAAAAAAATTTGTTCCATGACCTTAAAAAATAATTACAGTAGTTTGTCTTTTTTCACTTACGTTCACAACTGGCTTCAAAAGGCATGTTGAACTCCCTTGTTATAATAGACAAAGATGGCGTTTTCTCTATCGAAGAACATTCACTACTAGGATATATTATAGTAACAGGTAATGAAGCACCACTGTGTGATGCGATGGTATATTTGCAAATTTCAGGTACAGAGACATAATTTCCGGTACCTGCAACCAATTTACAATGACATGATTGATTCTTAAAACATTTGTAGGTTATTCAACAAACATGGTAATCACAAAACAAACATTATTAAAAGGTTTTGGTGTAGTTGCAGAAAGCGACATTTTAATGGCTTTGTTTTCCAATTAGCTCTTTTCCTATGCAATTATGCAAAGTATAAATACATTCTAGAGCCTACATAATATTTTCTTTGTCAAGTGTGTAAGACATTTCATTAATTAATATAAACCCTAAGTACTGTACAGTAAAATTTGACATTCCTAGGACCCTTTGCTGTTGTGTTAACGTATTACTTCCTATTCCATATAGAAAAGTGGTCAACGGGAGGACCAGCACTAGTTGAGCGTCTCGTACTTAAAAGAGGCGACAAGGCAAGTGATGAGGGAGGAGTAGCTGGCCATAGAGCAAGCACGCTACCATGTCACGATCTGACGACCACGTCTGTGATTGCCACTTTATGTTTGCTAAGCTGGTAGAAACTTGTACCAGAATTCTGGTGCATGAAAAAAATCAGGTGTTGAATGAGACTAATACCACGCCAAGTAGCTGGGAATGAGAGAGGTAGAGGGAGACAGTTGAGTTAGTGCTGAGCCATCACCTGAGTTTGAAGCAAGCAGCAGTGGGCAATGTCTGGAGTCTACCGCCGCAGGCCGTCAGTCTGAAATGTACCGCCAGGAATGAATAAGGAGCCATTGTCGGACGTGTATCTCGTAAGCAGTACAGATGTACAGGCATGAATTGCCCGAGGTTGCAGGAGTGCGGCAGAAGTTGAACAGTTATAAAGAACTCGTTTGCCATAAGTGTGATGTTGTTAGTCCAAGATGAGAGTACTTTCAAAGGAAAGCTGGTGTTACAAAGTTTCCAAATCACATTAAGTGTAGTTCAAACAAACTTTGAAAGTACAGCTAACAAAAGATCCTGAAACTTAAATATTGTTTGAACTGTGTGGATAAAAATTAATATGCAACCTACCTTAAAGGTTCCAGGCTATTTTTTATTCTCTGAATCTCCCCTAATATTTTCAGGTTTTTAGGCTGCTAGACTCCCTAATGTAAGTTGGCTCAGTAATAACTTAAATATTTACAATGAGGACATGATAGGAAAAGAATAGCACTAGAATGCAAAAATGATAACAAGAATTCCTCATGAAAACGACCCCCTGCCATGCCACTGTCTGGTACAATTCCCACGTGCCCAAATCCGGAGCAACTCCACCAGAAATTAAACTCTGTGTGAATGTGGACGAAAGTACTTACCCAAGGTCTCTGAATTCTGAATCACTGGGAAATTGCTCATTTCTTCATCCGTCAAAGGCGAGGTACTAAAAAGCGTTAGAACTGCATTTCTAATCAAAGAATTTCTACAATTGTTCCAGAATTGATCACTAGTAAAATGTGAGGCACAAACAAAACGTATTAAGCAAAGCCTTGTAGCCTCGATTTTCAGAAGCTCTGGGTTGCCGCAATTCTTTACCCATGTTCTACACCTGCAAATAAAACCATAAAAATAATCAATTTTCATAATAAAGCAAAGTGTGACATAATAAAGAACAATATATGTAGGCCTATAACAGCATACATAAAATGGTATTTCGACAAACAAACAAAACCTTCTAATCCTGTTTTCCAGGAAAAAAATTTTTATTCCAATATTTTCCGTTAATTTTGTGGTACACATTTAAAAAATACACACTGAACAGTTTGCATCTGGGCCATGCGAGGAGCTATATGTATAGCTAACCCACAAAAATTAACTCTTAACTGAGCAAGTCGGAAACTTGGAATTTCTCAGTAGGAAACTATGCAGGAAGCTGAATTTGCTACACGTTTAGCGTTCAGTGATTAAGCGGCGTTCCACTTGAGTGGGAAGGTGAACTTTTACTATCACAATGTTCACAGAGACATGGAAAATTTATATGCTTCATTGCAACACGTAAATTATTTGCCAAAACCTAACGTATTTTGTCTAATTTCATACACAAAGGTGTATGAGCCTTTAGTTTTAATTGAAGACGCAGTAACGGGTCTGTCCTATCTCAACATTTTGAAGTTGCGGTTATTTCCAGCAGAATGGATTCCCAACTAATTGGCACACAGAAGTACTTTGTAATTTCAACAATGAACTTCTATGCCGCTGGATTGGATACAAAGTACATGATCACTTGATGCTGCTACGATAGCTGCTCCATTTTCCAGTGATTATACAACGTGATTTATTTATATAGGCTAGGTACGAGACACTGTTAGTGCCATCATTGCCAACAATTCTGCATGAGCTAAGAAACTGCAACACCACAGTTGTCATGGCCATCAACAGGGACATGCTCCATTGTCTATAAGGTTATAACTGTATTTGCTTTTGAATTGTATCTATGATTTTTAACTGTGATTGGATCAGTCAACATACTTCAGTTCTTGATACTGGTAGCTTATGCAGTAAAGATAAATGAAAGTAATAATGTTAACAGCTTAAAAATAATACTAAAGACCTAGAGAATAGTTGACAGAGATTAACAAATGTAATTTCAAACTGCTTATCGTAAACTAATAATCTTTTTTATTACAGCTTTATCCAATTAATTGCATAAAAAATTTTACTAAAACTAAGCCTACATACATTTTAATAGTCACAACCAAAGAAGGTTAACATAAACATATTAATATTGAAGAAACGTTACCAACATATTAAAAAAAGTTGATAACCGAGATATTCTGAAAATAAAAAGTAAGAATGGAAATTTATTAAAGGCAAGAAAAATAAGTAAATATGAGCTGTGCTCGCTGCTATCTGAGATTAAGTTACAGTCAATAAAAGAATGAGTGTGTACAAGTGCTGCTAATTCACTGTGGCAGTTCAGATGCCTGAATCTGTACAATGCAATTACATAAATACCGTACCAATTTTAGTGACTATGCAGTCATTTTATGAGCACGATGGAATTTAACACATGTTTGAATGTTTTTATTGAAATTGTTAGCCCCTGAACGGATGATTAACTACTCTGCTATTCACATATACTCTCGCAGTGTAAATCACAGTTTGAGAAAGCCTACCGCTTTGTAATGTGCACGTGATTAAATCACAGTTGGTAATTTCGTGCAAGCTAAAATATTGTCCTTGAGAGAACTACGCAGTCACTAGTAACTTAACATAGGTATACAAAACTAATGTTATTTCGTACAAATTAAAATTTCGAATTTTTTACACTTGGAAAAAACTTTAAAACTTCTATCACTGTATCAAGAACCTAATAAAAATGAATCTGCGTCACATTATCAGCACAACCGTCTCCTGTTCTTCCAAGTTTCTGTAGCTAACAAAAATATGTAAACATGTTATTTTCTCTCACATGTACTGATATGCTTCCTGGTTAGTATTCAACCTTACACATACCATAAAACACTTCATAACTTACAACTTGAAACCATCACTTATTCGCTGCACACTAGTGATTGAGAGTGTGTGATGGTGTCCTTGTCATAGTTCTTACCCCCTCCCTCTCGTTGGGTTCCGTTATTTATGATACAGTGAGCGTGCCCTGACTAAGCTCTCTTGGCCTGACCCACTCGTCGTCCTACCGAGAAAGGGTTGATACGGAAACCACACAAGAGAAAAAACAGAAAATATATTTTCCGGCCAGCACAGTTAATAGCGCTTCTCGAGGAAGAGCATCTTTGCCTACATAAAACGAATCTTGAGAGAGAGGAAAAAATTGTTTAACAATAATGAATTCTGCAGTATTTTTTTCAGGAGTTACCATACTAACACTGTAGTTGTTTCAGACGATGTCAGTAAATCATTATTTTAGTTCATAATTTACCAGACATAACGTTTAACATAAAAAATTAACACAAGCTCAACACACTTTTTACACTAAATGTGATGTCACCCCCTCTGCCCCCCCTTAAATCTGCCTCTGTTTTACCAACATCCGTGATTATCAGCCATTGAAGACATTGTTGTCTTAAGGACGCGGTCTACCACAATTTTCATCATCATTATTTAATTTTGTATTGATGACCAAATTGAACATCCTTACCAGCCACTCCACTTTCCTCCTCTCCTGCAGTGTGCCCCACCCCAGAGCTCTAACCATTATGAATGGTCTGTGTTCTTCCTCTCTGTCTCCCTGTGTCCACTTATTTGTTACCCACCTAGCAGCCCTTCTCTGTACCTTCTCAATGTTTCCCACTTCCCCCCTTAGATATGAGTCCCAGACCGCTGCCACATATTCCAAACTGGGCCTCACCATTGTCGTGAACCCCTTTTCTTTCAATTTCATAATTAATTGTTGTCAGTGTTGTCTGTGATTTATTTATTTGTTTTCACGTTCAGTATATCGTATAATGAGCTACATTGCTCTGGGATACTGAACTTGTCAAGTGAGTTACAATATTGTATTGTTAGTATTTTTATTTTTAAAAAATTAAAGGGGAGGGTAATGTTTTGTTCAGAAGTTTTGTCTGTAGTTTGCCAAGGTTGGCAAGTGTGTAAGTTAATTGTATGCTGCTGCAAAATGATATAGGCTACGTAGTGTTAGGTATTGGGGGAAAAAAAAAAATATATATATATATATATTTATTTATCTATATATATAAAATGAAAGCTGACTGATTGACTGACTGACTGACATATCAAACTGCAGCCCAAACCGCTGAACCTAGAATCGTGAAATTTTTTGTGGGGATTCCCTTCAGGTCGTAGGCGAGCACTAAGAAGGGATTTTTCGAAATTCAACCTCTAAGGGGGTGAAAAGGGGTGAAATGTGTTTCCGAAGAAACGTCGATAGAGCTCGAACCCGACGGCCTATCATCGTGATTTTTACTTTAATAGGAAACTCGTAAAAATGCATATTGGCCAATTTAAGGATTTTTCGAAATTTAACATTTAAGGGGGTGAAAAGACCTTAAATGTGTTTCCAATCAACTATCGATA
>PNEQ01001496.1:29063-63716 GCA_003012365.1 Medauroidea extradentata | reverse complement strand
ACGGGCGTGAGGAACGCCATAAGATTCCTCTGCGCAACAACCAATCAGACGTCGAGTGGGGTGATCACGTAAGTAACGCCACGGCCGTCGGCCAAGCGGCCCTGCGAGAGAAGAATCTACCGACTGAGTGCCCGTTCTCCAATAACGGGCTGGCGCACCGGGCAATTCACTATCTAGTCACCAACCCCCGCTCGCGTCACTACGAGGGCTGTCCAGTGACGGGATGACAAAGTGGCTTTGAGGAAGTGAATTGTACAAAAAATAGAGCAGCTCGATAGCCGGCCATGTCGCCAATATTTCTTAGGTGGAATATCTGCATAGTGAGCAAACTACACCTTTTTAAAACTGTAAGTACTGCTTACATTGCTTACATGGAATATTCGCCCCTGCATTTACGGCATTCATAACGGTAATAGCACAGTTAGAGTAGATGCTTAGAAATCAGTGTTATAAGAATATGTTAACGCGCAGTTATTTATAATTAATATTACTATTGAGTATAGCACACATACAGTACCCGTGGTTCTTTCAGTGTAGTGCATGGCCGTGGTGTAGTGGATGCGTGTGTTCATTTTTGTGTTCGTGTATAATCAAGTGCTTTATTTATGGAGAGCAGCATTTTTGTAACACAATTAGAACACATTAGAGTGGTTTTCGTCTGTAATCAGCTTTTACATACTTTATATAGTATTGCAAACGGAAAATAAAGTGCGTAAAGTGATAGACGTGTGACGCGACGAGAGCAAAAATTATGTGTAAATTTTATATTTGTACTGATATTAATTTGAGTGGCCTAGTTTTGAAATTCACGTAAGTTATTTTAACTTGAGTGGCATGGTATTTGTGAGTGTAGGCCTACTACCTAATGGGCTATACATGTGGCATTCGTCTTTCCGTGAGTCGTAAATCGTAATACGTTGATTATTTCTAAATAATTTATTGCTAATGTGTAGTGAATACTAGTGGCGTTCGTACAACTATACTGCAATAAATTTAATTACGTCTAGATTGTTGAAAGTTCAATGTTCACCGAGATAGGATGTGATATGTGTAGACAGCAAGTCTCACGAAAGACTTAAAACTAAAATGGTAGCCCTCCCGTTTTATGAAATAAAGAGAATCCCAACAGCATCACTCTTAAATATAAAGCACGTATGTGGAAACAAGTCGGCAAGAAAGATGTGATGTTGAAACACCCCAGCCAAGCAAGTATAATAGAGAGGTAATGTCACTGTTCTAAGCAATTAGCCAAACAGGTACTTGCAAAACATGTTCGCTATTTATTTGCATTATATTTGCATAAAAGTTTTAAGCAAAGTTTTAAGGTTACAAATAACCTCGTCACAAACCAACTCTATTTTCTCGTCGCGTGCCACGTAAAAATACCCTCAAAATACATTCCGGGGAAAGGATAATTCGTTGCCCATTTTTAATTGCTTCCTTAGTAAAAAACATTCAGTTTCGTACTTCTACTGTACTTCGTAACTATTAAAAGCTGAAATGTGTACACGAAAACGTAAATAATTAATGTTCATAGAACACTGGATACAGATAAAGATATCCAACTTTTATGTTAATTCACTTTAATATACCCGAAAATTGTCCAATGCGCATGCGCGAAGGGCGCAGATATACTTGCGTCGAGCCATTCTTAGTCGCAGATTTTCAAGCACTTTGCGCCATCACGTGACCACTTGCACCTGCGTATTTGTATATTTAATACCAAAGCAACGCAGCGCAAGTGCAAATTTTGCGCTGCACCTCTCAAAAGCGATATTTAATCGCCCCCCAGGTAGCTGATGATGCTGGCTGTGGCTGCTGGGGTGACTAATGTGGTGCACGGAACGGTTGCTAGGCTGTACGTGCAGCCCAGCGCACGCCACTTTTCATCTTTGAGAATTGTGATACTGCATTTATCCCCTTGTTTATATAGAGGTATAACTTTTGAGATTTTCAACTCATTGGGAAGAACACCACTCATGAATGATTGTTTTATTAGAAACACCAGAGGTTTACATATGTTTATTGATACATTTTTCAGTAGTTAAGCAGGACCTCATCAAAACCTGTGGAATTTATGACATTCAATTTTTTAATACATTGAAGCACTTCACCATCATCTACAGGAAAGAGTACCATTGATGAAGTAGAATATATATATATATATTTTTGGATAAATAAGTGCTTTTACCTAGTGCTTACATGGGTTGGTTTTTTTCTGATGGTTCTCTGCAACGCTTGCAATATAATTGTTAATATAATTAGCAGTGTCTTTAGGATTAGATATTACAATACCACCCGTGTCATACATTTTTAACTCCTTAAAGGTGCATTTCCTTTGGTTTCTTTTTGTACAAATAATGTCCCACATAGTACGTGATTTATTTTTTGACCCTTCTATTTTTTGGTCATTATGTTTTTGTTTGGATAGTCACACATTATGCTCTCTATTACGGTTTAAATTAGAAAATTGTTTTAAAAATCTGACATCAGTACAAGATGGCGATGTGTGTCTATGCAACTTTATTTGTTATTAGTAGAGAAATTTTATTTTTCTGAATGTTCAGTTGCTTATCTTTGCATTAGCGCAAAGAAGTTTTATTTTCATGTATTCCTCTTGGGTTTTGCAATTATGTTGGCGATGCCTTAACGGGTATATGTGTTGTTTTGGACAAAATGTCCAGTACATTGGAGAGCAAAATAAAAGATCTTCAAGCAAGACTGCAAGCTGAAAATGAAGCGAGAGAAAGGGACAGGCTCAGAGATAAGCATTTGACAAGTATTACATCGAGTCCAAAACACAGACCAATGCAAAGACCCCGTGAATGTAAGTGATCTGTAGCAGTCATAAATTTAACCAAAACATAGGGTTCTGTTCTGCTTATCCAATAAAATTGTAAATATAAACTATTCCTATTAAGTAAGCCAGTTGTCATAATAAAAATGTAGTTAACATAGAAGTTTTTGTTATACCAATCCAAACCAGTATGGTGGTGCTAGGATTTTCTATGAACTCGGGCCTAGGTATTTGAATTCTGTGTAGGAACATTGGTTTGTAAATTTAAAGCCTCTGGCAGAATTGAAATTGCTGGTGGTAGTGCAGGTGGCTGGTGGGCTGTGATTGGTTGATATGGACCAATCACGAAGTGCAGGTGGTAGTTGCTGATGTTAATGCTGGTCAAAAATGGTAGTTTCTATTGCAGGTACTAGCTTGGTACCTATTCAAAAACTCAGCTCATCGCCGACACAGTTTTATAAAGTTTAAAAATATCGCGTACAGTTTTGTGTTTAAATTTTGTGCAAGATAAGGAACTTTCCGTTTAGCCTATAGTTAGGTGTCCAGAAATAGAGTTTATAAATACAATACTGACCTGATACAAACAATAACATAACCTTAATTGTTTTTGTAGGAGCATTTGATACAAAATTGTAAGCTAAATGAATGTACGACTGCAAAATAAGTTCTTTGTTATTTATTTTAATAGATGGATTTCCAGCAGCGATGAAACTTACGAAAATTTACTCGCTGGATTAGGGTAGGTTATGTTGGTCATGTGGCATATTTTTGTTGTTTATTAGGATACGCCTGCAATGCTATTAAAGGTTTTAAGATAGCGAGAATAAAAAAAAATCCTACATATTTTCTACATTGTATATATTTTGCCTACATCCACAGTGAATTCTTTACACATTATTTTATTTATAAATAAAATATTAGTTCTCGTTGTTGAACATTCCTACACGGGTGGATTTCACTCGGGTTAAATTCTGAACACTTCAAACTACCCTAACCTATAATTTGCGCATGCTCGTCAAAACATCGTCTGATTGGTTGCTGCGTCGCGATCACGTGATGGTAGTTGTGTCCAGCAGCCAAGAAGTTGAAGTTCGGGAACTTTGCCTTGTAACTACCAACTACCACAACTGCTAGTAGTTGGTGACATCACGAAAAGCCGTTCAGCCAATTAGAGCCCGCCAGCCACCTGCACTACCACCAGCAATACCAATTCTGCCAGAGCCTTAAGTGCGTTTAAGTTAATCGACCTATCGACTGATGTTAAACTAGGCTACTTGTTGGGCGTTGGTCTCGTACACATGTGATTATAAATGAAATCTATAATATGTTGTATAAAACTGTCATAAAATTTGAACTTCCTTTGCTGGCGTTGACAACCTCACTATCAGAGTGCACTGCTCGGTAAAGGGATCATAATGATGGACTCCTGTGGGTAAGTCACTTTGAGTGTGGTGGCTTGTCTCGTTTTTATTTAGTCCACATGTGCACATTCGCACTTCCACTTTTTGTTCTGGTACTGGTACTAATTTATGATATAATTATTTACAAGTGCAGGTTTTCTGCAAAATTTTTCTTAGTCTCTAAGTACGGCTCATGGGACCTAAGTTACAAAAAAAAAATTACTTGAGAGAATGTATAACATGTACATTTGATCACTTATGTGTGCTATTGAGCTGTTGCCTAGGTGCAAGTTTGGAATTTGATTCTAGAATGATAACTGTATTGAATTTATACAATAAACTGAACTGTTTTGATGAACATAGGCCCTATGTCATCATTAATGAATTTTGCTGAGTATGTTACTTAATATTAAGACCTTTAGGAATGATTTCACTGAACTAATAGTAACATGTTCCATTTTGTATTAAAATAACAAAATGAATTACCGAAGCACTTGACAAGGGAGATTATACTTGAGGAATATTTTGCTATTTTTCCAAAGTGTTTCACCTTGTCAGTCACAATATATTACAAAAATAAAATTGTTGATGAGACAGAGACTAAGCATATTCTAATTGTATGTACAGAACAGAACCCTAATGGTGGAACTAGCATATAACAATATTAAAATGAATTCAGATTGGGAAACCATCAAAGCTGGAGTAGCACAGGTAAGTATACCGGGACCGCTACTTTTCTTAATATATGTAAACGACCTTCCAAAAAGCATAAAAAGTGGAAACATAACCTTATTTGCAGATGACACTAGTCTCTTAGTAAAAGAAAATAACCTCAATACACTTGGATGCACTGCTAAAACTACACTTACTTCCCTGTTTTTATACGATTGTTATTTCTTGGTGTCTCCTGTACACTGTGTGTGTGTGTATAATATATATGTGTGTGTGTGTGTGTTTTTTGTGTAGTCTGTAGGTATACAGCCTTGACACATTCCATAACCTTATGACCTTTGCCATACCTGTAGGCTCTACAGAATAAGATGGAAAAAAAATTACTACATTATTTTCTTATCCAGTATAGATGAACTCCACCGACAGTACTGGGCATTGATATGAACCTTGAATGATTTCCTGCGATTGTTTAGTATTATTTTATGGGGTGAATGTGAAGAGTAGCTACTCATCGTATACTGGCCGAACTGTTGATTCAGAAGGTATAGTTTATACTAAAGAATTTGTTAGGTTAGGTCTCCTAAACCAACCTAATGTAGCATAACCTAACAAAATTTTTTTATGTAGGACTACTTCTAGCCACTCTAGAACTATTTTTCTTTAATAACTATATCTCAAAAATCAATAATTGGGCTGGTATACTATGAGTAGCTACTCTTGACATTTACCAGTATCCCATTCTGTTCTGCTCCTCATCATCTGAATCTTCTCAATATTATTCCCTCTTTCTGTATGTTTTGCCTTATTTAACAGGTAGCCTAACTTACCCCAACCTCCCTCTCCTTTCACCTACGTGTACACCCTGACCAGCCTTTCCACTATTCTCCGTTCCTTCAATGAGTTTCACCCCAGTTCCTTCAACATCACTGATGATCTAAAGTTCCCTTCATCCTCACCAGTCTGACCTTGCCTTCTCCATTTATGCTTCACCCATCTAATTTATCATTTTTCTACCTTCTCCAACTCCTACACCTCAAATTTTACGTACAAGTCTCATTCTGCTGCTGCATACATGTAATAATGGCTATATCATTGTAATGTACGCCTTTTCCTGCACTGCACTAATTGCACCCTTCAATACCCTTCCCAGCATTTCTATAGCCCTTATTCATTCACACACCACACTCTTTACTGGCAGTCTCCAACCTGTCACTTTGCAATAGTATACGTAGGTATTTAGTTGTTTTCTGAAGCTTCCTGTATCTCTTGCACTTATCTATACAGGCTGTTTCTTAAATAGGGGGACAAACTTCGCATGCGCGTTCCTCTCGAAAAAAGAAGACGAAGACATGTTATGCACTATCCACCTAAATGTAATATGAAGGGAGTTATGAGCCCCTAAATATCAAATTTGAAAACCATATTTTCCCAAAATATCGGAAACTAATTGACATAACAATACAATATTTTCAGCATTTCTTAATGCTATTGGGATCTTCAAACCAACAGCAAAGTTTGGTTGATACCTTCCTCCCTTATGAAAATAGCGGGGTGGCTTCCCTCTAATTGGATACAACTTTGTCAACGTCAGGATATGTGAACAATTTAAGACGGTGTATTGTGTAATAAGACCTGTGTGACGAAAAATTTCCTCTTGTTGCAACTGTCTAGGACCTATTGTTTTCGTGTAAAACGCACACAAAGGTTCGGTTGCTGCTACAGAGGGCCAGGAAGGAACTGTTGGAAACGGAGGTACTGTATTGTTTGAGATGTACGACATAAGAGTGTGAACATGAGTGAACATTTCTGTAACTAACAGTTATATTATTGTTCACATATCATTTTCCAGAGTATTTCCTGTGACACTGTTATTATTCCGATACCTTGCATAAATGCCATTTACAAACTTCGTCAATTTGTGATTCATTATGTTCGTACTTGTCTGAAAAATGATACACCACTTGACGAAAACAAACAATATCACCAGCATTGCTCATGGGGTCTTCAAACCTACCGCAATAGCTGGTTGATATCTACCAGCCTTACCACAATACGTAGTAGGGGTGGCTACCCTCTAATGGCATAGAATGTTGTTACCATCGGGATATTTGAACATTTGGAGATGATTTATAAAGAAATTAGGCAATTCATAAGACATACTACTAAAACGTTACCGTACAAGACCTCATTTATTACTTTGCCTGTCCTCAGAGGGCACCTGCTGCAAGACATTACGTCAATAACATGCACCAAGCTGTTTATGAATGCAGTGTAGCAATATGGAACCACAGATGACATTCAACAAGGCCTCCTGTATGCGTATTCTTCCATACACACAGACCATGGTATCACGTCAGTCACGTTGCCAATGAAACACGTGACCACGCCAACTGTCGACTCATGTATTGAGTCAGTGTTGTCGGTAGTGCAACCGATGGTGGTTTAAGTTTGTGTTACAGTCGTTGAAAGAACATTTTCTGTGGAGACTGCAACAATGCCTGTTTATTCGTATAGTGAACAAGCGGACTTGATTTTCATGTATGGTCGTGCCAACTATGTTAGTAGACTAGCGAAGCGGTTGTACGGCGTTAAATATCCAAACAGAGCACAGCCAACCCATAAAACCTTTGCTTCGTTGTTTCGCCGACTTGTAGAGACAGGAACATTGATTGCGAATACAGGTGATCGCTGGCGACCCATGATACGTCATACCCCTCGATTAGAAGAGCGCATCCTCGCCAACATTGATGCAGGTGCCAGCGTCAGGAACGTCGGGGCAACATTACATGTTGGCCACACAATAGTATGGAGGGTACTTCATCAACAGTTCCTGTACCCGTACCATGTCCAGCGCGTGCAAGGCCTTGCGCCTGTCGACAATCCCACGCGACTGACATTCTGCCAGTGGTTCATTCGCCAAAGTCAGATGGCAGCCTTCGTGTCATCCATTTTGTTTACAGATGAAGCAACGTTTGGGAGGGATGGCATCACTAACTTCCACAACACTCATGAGTGGGCAGCCGAAAATCCACATGGCGGCCACGTGTAGTCGACATCAGCAGCAATGTTGGATCAATGTGTGGGCTGGGATATTGGCTGATTGCCTGGTGGGGTCGTATGTATTGCCACCTCATCTAACAGGTGAAGTGTACTGGGACTTCCTCATCAATGCCTTGCCACCCTTATTAGAGGATGTGCCCGTGTTTGTACGCAGAAGGATGTGGTTCATGCACGACGGAACTCCAGCATATTTTCGTCATAATGTACATACTGTGTTAGGTGCAACGTTTGATCGCAGGTGGATTGGCCGATCTTGTCCCGTAGCATGGCCCCCAGGTTCTCCGGACATAAACCAGTTAGACTTTTATTTGTGGGGCCATGTCAAGAGTCTTGTCTATTCAGCTCAGATAGAAGATGCGGAGACGTTACGTCGCTGGGTATTTGTGACATGTGAAACGGTTCGTGGCCAATCAGGCTTTTTTGACCGTGTGCGCAGATCCATGATGCGACGTGTTCGTGCATGTGTAGTTGAACGGGGTGGTCATTTTGAACATTTATTGTAATGTTTGTCTACATCACGTAACAGAGCTGTATTAAACAGTAATGACTATGTAAGGTGTCCCAAAATGGCCAGGACAAACATGTGCATGTTATTGATGTAATGTCTTGCAGCAGGTGCCCCCTGAGGGCAGGCCAAGTAATAAACGAGGTCTTGTACGATAATGTTGTAGTATGTCTTATGAATTGCCTAATTACTTAATAAATCATCTCTAAATGTTCAAATATCCCGATGGTAACAACATTCTATGCCATTAGAGGGTAGCCACCCCTACTACGTATTGTGGTAAGGCTGGTAGATATCAACCAGCTATTGCGGTAGGGTTGAAGACCCCATGAGCAATGCTGAAGATATTGTTTGTTGTTGTCAAGTGGTGTATCATTTTTCAGACAAGTATGAACATAATGAACCACAAATTGACGCAGTATGTAAACTGCATTTATGCAAGGTATCGGAATAATAACAGTGTCACAGGAAATACTCTGGAAAATGATATGTGAACAATAATACAACTGTTAGTTACAGAAATGTTCACTCATGTTCACACCCTTATGTCGTACGTCTCAAACAATACAGTACCTCCGTTTCCAACAGTTCCTTCCTGGCCCTCTGTAGCAGCAGCCGAACCTTTGTGTGCGTTTTACCCGAAAACGATAGGTCCTAGACAGTTGCAACAAGAGGAATTTTCTCGTCACACAGGTCTTATTACACAATACACCGTCTTAAATTGTTCACATATCCTGATGTTAACAACATTGTTTGCAATTAGAGGGTAGTCACCCCCGCTATTTTCATAAGGGAGGAAGGGTATCAACCAGACTTTGCTGTTGGTTTGAAGATCCCAATAGCATTAAGAAATGCTGAAAATATTGTATTGTTATGTCAGTTAGTTTCCGATATTTTGAGAAAATACGGTTTTCAAATTTGATATTTGGGGGCTCATAACTCCCTTCATATTACATTTAGGTGGATATTGCATAACATGTTTTCGTTTTATTTTTCGAGAGGAACACGCATGTGAAGTTTGTCCCCCTATTTAAGAAACATCCGGTATATGTCCGTACTCCTCTACTTTCTTGTAAACCTAACAATCTTTCGTTTGTTTTTCATTTTGTTCCCTTCAGTCCACAATTGTGTCTTAGTTGTTTGTCATTATTTTGATGTTTTATAGCAGAATATATTGAATATAGTTTGTAATATAAGTTGGACAGTGTTAACAGTGATTGACAGCAAACTTACAAATATGACAATCACAAAGCAACTGATTGCATGAGGTTGCCAAGCCTTGCAGGCAACTGTATGTAGTATCAGGCTTGCTATAGATGCAGCGGAGGCAGTAGAAACAAGGGAAATATATGACAGGGTATGCACAGAGCTAGGCGCAGAGTAGTTAGTTGAGAAGCAGGAAATGGCAAGGTTGGGAAAGTACTGGGCAGGACCAGGCACACCTCACAGAACAGGGGAAGGTAACTCTAGGAGATTAGTTAGGGAGGGAGATGGCAGGAGGGCTGGAGAAAAGTAGACTAGTAGAAGGAAGGCAGGAGTAACAAAGAAATGGTATAAGAGGTTCAAACAAAGACTTTGGGAGCGGGATAGGGTAAGCAGAATTAATTATAGTTGTAAATAGCAGAAATATATTAAGGCCTCTCTCTTAAATTTTGCATTGGTTTTGAAAATATATTTTTTGACGAAAATTAATACATGTATCAAAAATTCATTATTACAATTATATAAATACACACAATTATATATCATCATTTGTATCTAAAAATTTTCTGTTGCAATACACCAAATGGATATTTACATTATTTTGTTGTCAAAGTGAAGCAAAATAACTTTTTGCAAGCAAATGGTAGGCCTACATTATTTTAAAAAATGCTCTATCAAAATTGTGTATTGTATGATTGTACACAGTTTCAAATTTTTTCAAACTATTTGGTTAAAAAATGTTTGAGCGATATTCCATTATTTGAAATAAATGAAAGATATTTGTATGAAATATTGTTAGTTTTGTAGATTTTACTTGGAAGTACATTTTCCTTTAGAACAAAAAAATTTAGCACAGTCAGCTTTCTCGTAGTGGTATTTTCAATTAAAAATTTGTATGGTTTTACTTCATGTGCATCGCAAAAAGTAATAAAGGTAATGAAACATAATAATTCCTGTTGAAACTAAATGTTAAAAGGCTACATTTTGATATAGGGCTAAATAAAATCTTATTATAAAAAAATGTTTGCAATTTAAAAAAAATTTCTGAAATTTGGAATTTTTGCTAGTTTTAGCAATTCTTTATTAAATATAAAATTTTTTGTTTGTGTGCGCATGTACATGTTCAATAAAAGGAAGGAAGTGATGAGGACTTACTGTACAAAAATATCCACTCTTCTGTAAACTTCAGCAGACATTTAACTTTTGGCTGGTGGAGTAACGACATTTTCAGATGTTTATGAAACAACAATTTGTAAATTTTACTGTAGACTTAGTACTATTTGTTCTTATCAGTTCATAAAAATTGACAGAAAAAATCTGAAATAATTTTGTTTTACTCAGTTACTGTCTTTATTTAGAAGTGAGTATGTAACTTAACAGTGAAAATTTAAATTTTAATTGTATCTTTTGTTTTGATAGTAAAGAAACTTGAAATAGATGAGTAAAATATTTCAGTTGTGTAAAAAAGAACACTAGTTATTTGGTTTACCATATAGTTTTAAGTTTTTGTTGGTTGTACTATACATCTCTGTTACAAACTTTTAGACAGCAGACAAAGCTGTAGCCATAAGCTAGTAAAATTTTATGTAAATATTTATTGAGCAAGACGAACTGGGGAAAAAAATATAGAGTATGAATTACAGTGTTCTCCCCAGGCCCATTTTGTTGGGCGCCCTACCCTTCTAGTTTTCTTTACCACCTGGTTGAGAAACAGACATTCCCATCAACACCATCAAGTTTATTTCATGATTCACCCAGCTGGTCTCCTGAACCACCCAGCTCAAATTTTTGCTGGGGAGAACACAGAAATATTTATGATGTTTCTAAACGTGTAGTGGAGGTAATTTTAAACGAAACCTGTTGATCAAGTAAATTTTTTGTAAACTCTTGTAAGAGAAATGTTACCATTGTTTCAGTATTTTTTTCACTGTTTCACCAATAGTGACTTTGCAAGTAATGTTAAAATTTCGTAGGTACGGTCGATTCTCTAAATATTAATGAAATTATGCATATGTAATTAATTGCAAATTCACAAATTAATACATTTTTGTACGTATGTACTTTGTAACAAAAACTCATCCATTTTTTCTAATTTGCTTTTCATAGACGTCTACGTATTATAATGTCGGACCATTCTTTCTTATCTTGCAAATTAATGAGCTATCAGGCTTTTTATAACCATGTTAACTGTGTGTTCTATTTATTTAAGTTATGTTACAATATTTTCCTCCTAAAAGTTTTTTCATTAAATATATACATTTGTTTGTTTGTTTTTGTTTTTTTTATTGCGTCTGTATGATCTTTTTTCCGTACATAATGGTACAAAGATATTGTACAAGCCATATAAATTATATAATAGGCCTATAAGGTTATACATTTGTGTACAATCATATTATTTAACTATCTTCGTTCCTTGCTTGAATAACTGTTCAGGCGCTATTGGTTCGGACCATGTCTTCTTTAATCTGAAATAAAAAAATAAAAGTGAGAGACACTGTATATGAACTGCGTTATATAAGTACGTATGTGAATTAATGTTTATGATTTAAGTATATATTCTACAGATTAAAAAGCATGTTCTGCAAAAAATTCCTTTAGTTTCTTTTTGAAGAGTTTAGAATCTGAAAAAAAATGTGACCACCCGAGTAATACGGCCTTTTTTGTGTCAGTTTTAAATTTACTGATTGCATGTGACTGTTTTTTTTGTTTCTAGTGTTATGTTTGTGAAAGAATTTTTCTGAAAAATATTATTGTTCTTGTACCGTACATAAATAAGAGTAGTGAATACGTATTGAATTCACATGATAATGGTAAGATCTTGGTTTTTTAAAAAAGGATTTACAGGAGTTTTTTACAGTTCATTATTCTAATTTTTTTTGCATAGAAAACTGTTTTTTACTGTCGGTGGAATTGCCCCAAACTATGATTGTGTACGTCATGATGGAGTGAAAATATGTGAAATAGACCATTTTTATTGTGTCCTTGTTTAAGATTTTAACATTGTTACATACAGCAAATAAGCAGAATTGAGTTTTGATCATATATATTCAGTGTGAGATTTCCAGTTTATTAATTAATTATATTATTCATTCTTTCATTCAAGCTATCCCTTTATCGAGCAAACTGTGGGATATAGAACATGTCATGTACAATTTATAATCACATAAATCATACATACTAATAAATTCCTTAGCCATTACACACTGGCACTTAAGAATCTTTAAAAGGCCTTTACCTACAGTATAAAATAAATTAGTAATTAAGTATTTTTTAAAAGATTTTTTTGTACATGCTCATTTCTCCATTGTATAAAAGCGTAATATTAGTAGGTAATTTATTATAAAGTGTCAAGACAGAGTAGTAAACTCCTTTTTGATAAATAGACAAATTACATGTTGGAATATGTAAGTTGTCCTTTGATTTTGTGTTATGTTCATGTACAAAATAATTTCCATTCTTTTTTACATATACTGGTAAAAAATAAATATATAAGCATGGTAAAGGTAAAACATTAAACTTCTTATATAATGGCTTGCGAGATTCATATTTTGTGGAAAAGTGTCTACTTGTAAGCCAAGAAATTTTTTTGTAGTTGTTTCATTAATTTTTTCTGCATTACTGGGGATATTTATTTTGATCCGTTTGGTGTTCTTTGTCAAAAAATTCATAATGTGTGTTTTGTCTTAATTTAGGTTTAATTTGTTGGCAGCAAATCATGAATTCAACTCTGTAAATGTAGTACTGTTTGCTATTCAAGTTTTTCTACTAAACCACCAGAGACTATGATACTCGTGATATCATAAATAAAATGGGTGTAGTGTTAGGGTTCAATGAACACAGTAAATCATTTATATATGGTAGGAATAATAGTGGACTGACCTAAAGTTTAGTGATGCGGCACTCCATATTTTATTTTCCCAGGTTTTGAAGAAATTTTATTATTTTTATCTTTGACGTACGTACTTGTTGCTGTTTGTATGAAAGGTATGAAATCATTAGTTTATTTAGTTATTGCTTTAACACCATAAAATTTTAATTTTTCTATGAGCAAGTTATGGTTAACACAGCCAAAAGCTTTAGTGAAATCACAGAAAATTCCAATAGAAGGCAACTTTTTATCTAGTGAATTTAGAATATTATTTGTGAGTTTGAAAATTGCATCATTTGGTGATGTTTTTTTTCTAAACCCAAACTGGATACTTAATAAAACGTTATATTATTCAAAATGTTTTACCAGTCTAATATAAATCTATTTTTCAATGGCTTTTGAAAAAGAAGTGAGCAGAGAGATTGGTCCGTAATTGGCTGCACTGGTACTGTCCCCTTTTATAATTGCGGTGTGACCATAGTACATTTGAGTCTATCGTGAAACATACCTGTTTTATCATGGATATCATTGCACGTATGGTTTATTGGGGGAACTAAATTCAAAAGCACATTGCTTTTAACAATTTTCAACTTATAACATCATATCAAACGGACAATTTTGGTTGTCAAGAATGCATTGTTATTTGTACTTCTTTTGGGGTTGTATAAGTGAGTCTCATAGCAGGGTTTTCTATACCCTGAACAACAGGAATGGGTGGTATGTTTTATTTTGTGGTTTTGTTTAGTATTTTAACAATTGAATTTTAAACATAAAATAATTTCTAGGTTAGGTCTGTAAACATATGTAAGATTACTTTTAAGTATATTCAGAAAATTATTAAAGTTGCCTGTATTTGTTCATAGTTACTAGTTTTTTTACCTGTTCCAGTTGTTATTGTTTATTTATTTTATTTTGCCTTCCATAGATCCCCAAAAGAGTACAGGACTAGGGGATGTGGAACAAGTCAAAAGAATTAGAAAAATAATGTATTGCAAGTACATATACAATGTAGACACACATAAACACTATAGCTTATACAAAAACATAAGTTACAGTTGAAAAGAAGATAAGATGAAAGTAAGTGGGTTTTTTAAATTAACACTGAAAAATATATACCTTACAAATTTTAATTTGTGTGTACACAACTGCATTTAAAAACTTGATCTTCACATAATAAATGTATGTCATTTTTACAGCTAACATTAACATTTTCTTTAATGCTAATACATGTGGCTCCCCTTAGCAATAATTGTTCTACATTGACTAGAACATAGGAAATAACCAGGAAATTTTATTTGCTTAACAAACCATTCTGTTGAATGAGTTTCTGTCAAGCACAATATATGGAAGTCCATGCTGCATTCTGTAGACAATTGTTATAGGCATACTGAGAGTTGATTGATTTTGCTAGTTACACCCCTAATATTTTGATGGTAAAGGCACAACTGATTTTCATTTTTTTTGTATTGGTTTATTATTACTTGGACAATTATGAAATATTTTTGGGACTGGGTGCATGAGTGAAACTCCTTTGTTACATGAATTTAATCTTAAAGGCAAGTGGAAAATTTTCAGCCTGGAATAATAAAAGCGGTTTCCAGTCTCAATATAGTTTGGTTTTGTGAAGGTATCCTGTCATATGAACTGCCATTTAATGAAAGTCTTGTTAGTGTCTCGTGTTCATAGTGAGATGATGAAAAGGTTTCATTTTATGGCTAGAAATGCAATTAGTGAAGGATTATTGAAAGGTTATTGTTAAAATCCTCTGAAAGAAATTACTAGAGGCAAATAAGGTTCAGAATATTTATTATTACTAAATTAATTTGCAGTTTGTTTGTATTGACAAAGGGAGAAAACATTTGTGTTAAGTTAGTTGTAGAATTGAAATATCAGTATTAAAAAAAACGAAAAAGTTGCTATTTGTCTTCAGTATCAGGAATTACATTCAGATTCTGATAAAAGCTTCAAGTTTTTCTGTATCCTCAGAAGTGAATGAATCCGTCATCATTAACCGTTCTCTGCTAGTGCAAGGAAACCCCCATATTGATAAAAATATCAAATCAATAAGTTACATGGTGCTTCTGGGATCATATAAACTATTAACTTTACAGTGAGGAATTTCTAAATCAGACAGATTATACAAATTAATTTTTGTAATGGTGCAGTTAAGCTGCATACAGCCATATCCTTGGGTATATGCAATAATCCTACACAAGTGGAGACAGTTGGTCTCTGCTCATTGCAGTTGTGGAGATACGTAACTAATCATCCAGCACATACAGTAGTAAGTTGATCAAGTCTATACAGGCGTGTCCAGGGAACTATGACAGTTTTCTCTGGGCTGTCGAGGGGATATTCACAGTCAACACCGAAATTTCATTCATACTTCTTCCTACCTGAAAAAATTATAAAACTTATTGTGTCTTGAACTAACTATATACTAAATAAATAAATTGCATGCAATAGGAAAGAAGAGCGTTTGGAGATTTTTGTGTTTGTTTTGGCAGTGGGTGACATAGGGCGGCCGGAAGGAACTCCGACGCGACCTAAGAAGCCCGTGGACCTGCCGGGTGAGCTGGTCCCTCAGCAGAAGAATCAGGAGAGTGGGGAAATAGAACGGAAGCTGCAGGAAATCATGAAGATGAATGGCATTCTTAGTATAAATGGCAAGGTATGTAAATCATTGATGATTAGTAAATGATATGTGTATCCACAACCATACAGTCCATACCATATATGAATTCCATTATTTGACAGATCATAAAAAAATAGGATAATGTAAACAAAAACATTATGTATCCTTCCACAGTGTGCTTTCCAGCTGACAATCAAAACATGTCAACAGTGAAGGTATATTATGATTGCAATAAAATCCAGTATGTGTTGTGATGTTCTTTTGATTTTTTTTAGATCTCAGACAGGTAATTTACTTTCAATACTGGCTGCACATTAATCTTACAAGGGTTAGGTGGGCAATGTTAATGGAATTATTTCATACCAGCAGTACGCCCACGGCTTTGCTCGCGTGTATTTCTCATAGAAGATACCTCTTTATACACCAGATAGGTAGTTCAGTCATCAAGCGTTAGAATGCAGGATAAAGTGAGCACTAAAGATTTAACCGTGAAATAAATTCACTAGCCATGGGTGCTTATAATTCAACATTGGCAACAGTTACATTATTGCTTGTACAGTTGGCAGCGAATTATCGCATGTAGTTCCATGTATTTTGTATTCAAATACAACATTACTGAAATGATCTTTGAAAGAACTGTGCAGTGGGAGTTCATGACTAGATTCAGTTTCTTGGACGTACTCAATTGCAAAATTGAACGACTGTCAAAGAAAAACTAAACAAATAAAAGAAACCATAAAATAAGCAGAGTATGCTTAGTCAGCAAGATACATACACAACATGAAATTCCAAGATGGAATGTCAAATAAAAACAAGGAACAAACAGATAATAAATGAAATTAATAACAAATAAAATAAAAAACCAAATAACATGCGACACAACGATGAGACGAAACAACAAACACAGTAGATATCAGACACGAACAGAAAAACAACAAAAGAACACAAGTAGACGAGACAAAACGCAACAGACAAACGACTCAACGAAGAGACGAAACAAAACACAGTAGTTTTCCAGACAGACAGTGTTACGACGTTTCGGGAACTGGAATCTGTTTCCGTCATCAGGTAGACACACAGGGTTCAGGAACACGAGTGCGACTGATAAGGAGACTGGAAAAACCATGGGTGTATATATAGGGTAAGCCCACTTATCCTGCTCAGCCAATGGGAGACGAGCTGTCTCCTGATTGGTCCTGCAGCATAGATTGACTCTGATTGGTTGTGATGGGTTGAGTGTGTGTTTTTGTTTTGTGCTGTAAAGTTGTTTCTCTCTTAATCAATGAGATCCACATATTTTTTAATTCAATACTCTGTTGACTGAAAATATTGCTATTGCCTTTATTATTAGGAACATTAGGAGGAAGAGTATCTGAAAAAGACACACCTTTATGCTTGTAACGACGACACTTTCCAACAGCAATGAGGAACATGCACAATTTTTTTTTTTAATTCGATTCTGCAGGCATTTTTAAGCAATAATCACATTTTACTTTTAATTTCTATGCTTTGATTCAAGTTCAATAGGCGAAAAACGTAGCGTAATTTAAAAAGCCAGCCGAAACGCTCGACTTCAGCATGGCGCCTGCTGTGACGTCATCCGGCGAAACTCCAGCCCGCTTGCTGCCTACCGCCCATAGCAATCGTGCGCACATCGCGGGAAGTATGACAGAAAGTTAAAGTAATCTCGACTTGGCACAAAACGAAAGATGTTCACATCTTAAATAGCACGTAAGTGTTCTAATACGTACTTAAAAATAATCGGGAAGTTATTTGTTCCTGAACGAAAACTTGAAAAATTTCGCAAAGCAGTGGATATGTACTATTCGGCACAACTGCGATTCATCACTACAATAATTTACATTTTTGTCTTCAATGCTTGCACATAATATTTTGGATGTATGTCCAATACATGCTATTTCTAGAAGTAATTGTTTTTGTTACATGTAATCTGAGTGACCTAACTAAGCGATATTTAAACTCGAGGCATTTAAGAGATACAAGTAAAACCCAAGCAGGTTACTTTTTATAAACGCCGATAGTAACTCAGAAGAAAGAATAATATATGTACACAAATATTAATTTAAAGGCAATCATTAAAATATTTGTCAGAGTAAATAACTCGCACACAGCATTAATGAATTACGCGAAGCATTACATAGTTAGAGGTCTACCGGTAGATAGCAGCAGCATGGATGAACCCAAGTAGTTCCAGAAGTCACGGTAGGTAGCAGAACACAATAAAATGTATTAATTTTGTATCTAAATATTGTAAAGCCTAGTAGATATTGTTTGCAATTCAGTTCCCATCAATAGATACTACAAATGTGTACAATTAGGAGATATTCCAAGTCTGAGTTAACGTTCGTAGTTTGTAAAAATATATTTTTAAAAATGTAAGGGTGGTTACGACCAACTACATAGCAACGAACAATTGCACTCCTCACATTTTTTTACGTTTATTATTTTATAGATCCTATTTCCAGATAATGTAAAAGTAAGTCACAAATTTTATAAAAATAAGAATTATTTATTACGCGAGAGGCAAACAATCGAGCAGAATCGTCGTAAAAAAGAGGCTGTTCAGCTTTTGGAAGCGTCTTACGAAAATGGTTTTCAGAGTAAAATCTTACGTGAATAGACTTATTATTTTTAAAACTGTTATTAACATGTTAAGTACGGTATCGAAGAACGACTAATATTTTATTGTGAATCTCACACAACAATCGCATTTCACTTGATATTCTCTCAGGCGAGATCTGAGAAACAATTAGGCTATAAATGCGGCCCTGAAATGGTGCAAACCATTCGCTACACGTATTTGTTTGTATTAAACGCATATTCTGTAATACAATTCACCACCACGATAAATATCCACCGTACTACATGCTTAAAGGCTTCATTACGAACGTGCTGTGGCTGCAAGTAGTTTTGTAACTCCTAAAGTAATATACCGACACCTTTAACAACGTTACTGGCCTTGCCTCGACTAGGAAAACGTGACTTCCCGCCATGCGATTTTCGCCAGGTGACGTCAAGCCAATCACAGAGCGTTCTCATCCCGTTTGAAAATTTCTGAATTTCTTACATTTACGGAGACTTTTTTTTACATGTTAGATGTTGTTTTAAGTCTCGGCATTAAGTTTACATGTTATTTAGCAATACATCTAAATGCTGGTAATGTTTTTAGTTAAATACCCAGACGCACACATGTTCCCCATTGTATTGCACGGAGTGAAAAAATTTCCCACTCGTAAATGTGTTTTATGTACACATCACAGTATTCGCCGTGGGATGGGGTATACTTGCAAATACTGCGATGTAGTTCTCTGTATCGTTCCGTGCTTCTAACATTACCACACAAAAAAAAATTGTGAAGTACTTTTAGTTGCTTCAAGCTATTCTCAAAGCAATTAGGTATTATAAAAGCTTTGTTTATTGTCTGATATACAACTTAGATTGACAAACTAAAAGTTGCATGTCACTTTTTTTGTAGATATTTACCAGTGTATGGCTTTGTGCATTTCATTTTATATATTAGGGCCTATGTATAAAAATGGTTATTCCTGTGTTTTATATATCAATGTTTTGAGTTATATAACTTATTAGATAAATAGAAAACATTACGAAAAGCTTGATCTAAAATTTTTTTACTGAATTATGTAAACAATAATTTTTTATAAAAGCAAAAAAAAAAGTTTATTAGATAAGCTTACCTTTCATGTGCAACATTGAATAAATGCAAAAGTCTGTGTCTACATGTTTTCCAACTGAAAGGAAGCTTTAACTATAACAGAGACTGTAAACTTGTTTGTGGTTTAGTTCACCTTTGGGTTTTAGTACAGATAAATATATGTAAATTGAATTTATTTATTAGTCAATAGAAGTAAAGAAAATAATTGTGCAAAGTATGTAATATGAAACATTTATTTTATGAATGTATGCAAAACATTTAGAAAATTAGAAAAAAATACATTACTGTAATTTTGTATTTCCTTTTTTTTTTATTTTTAAGAAATTTTACAAATATATGTGTGTATAGTAAGGCTTAATCAATAAATAAAAAAAAAAACAGATAAGATGTTTTGTTCATCAGAAGTAATTCTCTGGGTACGAAACTCGAAATCAGATAGTATATATATACACAAATGTTTACCGATAGAAGAAACTGTGCTGGGGGCACCAATTTGGAACTTTCTGTGGACTCTGGGCTGAGCCACGGCTGTGTAAGAGTGTTTCGTGTGTGTGACCTGTGAGCATGTGTGTCGCGCTGAATGGAACTTTTGACCTCCTGTCCAAAGCCTCGTGCGCCGGCACCTTAGGACCTTCGGCCCTCCTCGGGCCTAGTCGGAGCCGTTCGGGTCTCCTTCCTTTCCACCCCCTTCCTCCCCTCCCTTCTCCCCCGTGGCGGTTGTCCACTCAACTGGCCCGTCACTTTGCTTCTGGCTGCCTTCCGCAGTGTACGTCCTCTTCTCTCTCGGCACCCAGTAGACTTCTGTACTGCTATATGGTGAGTTATTCCTTTCTTATCGTGAGTTGCTTGCGGTTTTCAACTAGTTCGTTAGCTCATTAAGTTGCGAGTTTTGTCACTTTGTTTTCCTTTTGAGGGCGTGATGGCGTGCTGAGAGAGAAAGCATGTTCGTGTCAGAAACTTGAAAAATTTATTGCCTGAGCCAAGTTTGACTGTTAATGTACCCATTCTGTTATGTTTTTGTTGATGTCTAGCGACCTTTGTAAGATCACTGTTCTTAATAAACCTGTTGTTTGGCAAAATTGGTGTATTGTGTGCTTCTGTTCAATTTGTGCTGATGAATAGCACAAAACTGATGGTATACTGTAACAAAAATAAATTTGAATGATGTAAACAAATCAAGTGTTTTTGCTTAAACATTATTGCTACTGATTTATTTAAAAATAATATTTGAGTTAATAGAGAACATAACAGAAAACTTTCATTTGCAACACCAAAAAGTGAAAAATATGCAATTTTTAATTAAATTGTATAAAAAATTTTATAAGTAAAAAATGTCCGAAACAAAAGTAATGTTTTACCAGTTGATAAACGAATTTATATAATCATCATAGAGAAATGTTTTAAAAAAAATTCAGTACCATGAGAATACTAGCATTAATAATAGCTAGCACATGCCATATAACAGCCGCCAAAGCGTTAAGACTGATTTCCCTCGAGCACAACCATTGGTGATGATGCCCTCAGTAACATATTTGTTTTTCAAAGCTTTCACTTGAAGTCAAGTGGCATTAATTTTGGTGGGATAATGTTTAGCTGAAATATAAACGTATGTAGTGCCCACCCTTGAGGTTAGTGAGATGGTATTGTAAGTTGGTTGTGTCCCCGACCCACCCTGATTGCAATTTTTTTTGTATGTGTTATACCTATGCTATTTTCTTGTATGAAGTGTCAGTTTAAGGTAAATTGTGAAACAATATGTTTCACAGAAGTAGTGTGCTAATCTGGTGGTATTTTATTAATTATGGCTTAGAGAAACTCATAAAATATGTTGAGAGGCTGTGAAAACCAGTACTATGGTAATAATACTATAATAGTTAATTAAAATAAATAATTACATATCTGAAGTGATCAGTAATGCCACAGGCATATATTTCAGCTCTACTTAGTAATAATTTTTTTTATTTAAAGCAAAGTGTGCCTTAAATATCACTTTTTGCCCTTTTGAGTTTAATTTATAAAAACCTGAAAATGTGAATTTTCAATTGAGAGTTAGCTCAAAGTATGCATCTGTTTGTAACTTGAAGATTATTCAGGTAAAGTTTTGTTGTTAATCATCATGTTAAGCCACTATGGCAGTGTTTAGGACTTCTAGTGTTGTAATTTAAGTCCAAATTGTGCAAAAATTTGTAAATTAACTTTTTTCCAGGCATGTAAAATAAAATTTCTTAAAATTTTTCTCTCTTGGTAATTGGCTGGTTTTTGGGTAGTTTTGGTGATACATGCATTTTAGTAAGATCTGTATAGACTTAGAGGAAGCGAAATTGTTAGCACCGAGACTGGCTGGTGCCAGGGGGTTCGGTTGAGCACAAAGGAATTTCTATTATTTCATCATGCATGTTCTGTGATGGGCTTTAGGTAGAGTTTAAAATGTTGTGATGCTCACAGTATGCATGAGCAGCTTTTGGCACTACTTTTTGACCTAATTTGTGTAACCTTTCTAAATTAATATAAATTGTGAATACTTACTGAGGACTATGTCAGTTCAGGCAGCAGTACGAAACTGTTTAACTTATTGTCTTTCTAAATTTTTTTACTGAGTGATGTTGTTTGGAAAGCGCCTTGTTGCTGGCAGATGAATATGTTATTTGAATAACTTGCTGGATAAACGCGGCCCTTGGTGCAGCCTATTTGTTGGGAAGGCATGGTGCGAGGCGGACGTAGCCGAGGGTGCAGGAGAATGATGGAGGGCGCGAATTTCCTCGGCGGGAACCAAGACCAAGTTTCAGCGGGCCGCACCCCGGGACTGTTTATTATTCGGCCGGAGAATTATTATTTGTACCGCAGGTGTAAGTAATTGTATCGGTGGTAATTTCATGTGACATTGCGTGTAACTCTGTGTAAAGCTAAAGATTAAACGAAACGGGAACTTGAGTTTGGAAGGTAAAAATTGTGTTATTATTGTATCAAACATCTCCAACTATGTACTACTGAGCTATCCGAGGCAATAAATACACCCATTACAGTATAAGTGAGCTTATGTTGTCGAGGAACTTCAGTACATAGTGGACTACATAATCCATTTTCATCACTTTTAAATGACTTCGTCCAAGTTACACTAATTTAATCTGTCTTCCAGTTTTTTGTGTCAGATTTGCAAGTTTGCCCAGCCTTTAAAAGGAATTCCAACCCAGAACCTCCCGGACAATAGATCGGAGTTACAAACAACTGTGTCAACATAACGTAAAAATTATTCATGAAAACTACTTTCTAAAATGAAATATTAATTTCCTGGGCTCATAGAGGTTTTACAACACCACGTTTCGATAGAGCTGTAGAATGAAACTACTGTATAATTTATTTCTCGCTGGTCGTACTTGTTTTTCGGATCGTCTGCTTTAAAAGTTCACAAACAAACTTTTCTATTTATCTAATGAAATAAAATACTTGCATTTCTTTCTTTAGGTACTTATGTAAGCATCATTCTGATGCGAATACCACCTCAGTATCTGTACTGGTTAGACAAGTATCATTGGCTGATAAAAAACAAATGTTATGTCTTTTTAACCTCTAGGTGTCAAATTTCGAAAAATTTTAATCTCACACCATAAATATTTGTTAAAGAATCCAAGTGAAGTGAAAATTATGACGATAGCTCATTCAGTCAAAGCATAATCGATTATTCATTAAAAATCACATATCTCTCCGTACAGTCGATTCACAAGTTATTTAATTACTGATGCACTGTTAAACGTCTGGGCTGTTAAATGTGCAAGTTTTTTGGTACACTTGCCAGTATTTAGAGACGTACGATACTCTGAAAATATCAAAAGTTTAGTTCAGTAATAATTATTACCACTGTAAAAATAAATCGGAAGTATTACAAACTAAACTAATATATTATTTTCTCAAAGTATTTGTAGACATTAACATGTCAATGTTGTGGCTACTGTGAATGGTTTTTCCGTATATACATTTTCCATTCCAGTTCTTCTGAACCAAAATTCCTTGATCTGTTTTGTTCCGGCCTCGCGTTGGTAATGTTTAAACTTGCAGATTAAGTTATGTGACGTTGGACATGAACAGTGAAAATATTATGCATGGTTTCCTTGAACGTTAACAGTGAAAATTCCTTGCATGGTTTTCGAACTGTGGATATATGTCTTCATTTGTTCATTACTAGACAAACTGCAATGATGTTTATAAGGCACAAATAAAAAATCTCACATAACATTCTTTATAAATCAAAACTAATACGTGACGTGAATCATTGACAGATTGTTTGGTGATCTATTAAATGTGATCTTTCCAAAACGAAGTACAAATCAATCCAAGAGGACTTTTCAGTAAGCTTAATACCTCATTTTGTTGACGACTTTTTTTCTACCTGTATCCGACTCTAATGACATTGCTATTGCGATGAGACTAAAAGCCCACTTTTAAAGTTTTGTTTAATTTATTGTGCGGAGACCAAAACTTCAAACGAGTAGGCCTACATATTTGGTTATGTGGTTTTCGTTAAAAATAGGAAAGGACCATAGCTTGCAGCTATGCGGTGTCGTCATAATGACATTTAGTAACTTATGAAATCAAGTAATTTTTTTTTTCAGTGGAAAGAGTTAAATTGCATTGTTGATTGTATTCTGCCCCTAAGTAGTGCTCAATTTCAATAGTAAGATGTATGTCATGTGGGGGTTGAGGGGAAGTGTGTCATAAGAGATGTTTGATGATAACCAATATAAGTGTTTCAACAACTCTTTTTTTTTTGTAAGCGTAGTGAGTTCGTAGAATATCAACCAGAACACAGCCTAGTTATAAATATGCTTATAGGCTATTAATGTTAAAATGAGTAATTTTGAAGCCCTAGTTACGGTTTTTTAGGGGATTTGAATTTTTCTGTTGTATCTAAATACATGCAAACGTAAGGGACAGTGGTTGGCACAGTGGCTAGACAATTCGCCTTCCACCGAGGTGATCTCTGGATTCAGTTCCCAGAGGGGCCAGTTCTCAGATTTTCGTATGTGGAATTGTGTCAGACGATGCTACTGGTCGGTGGGTTTTCTCGAAAATCTTCAGTTACCCCTCCCTTCTTGTTCCGGTGTTTCTCCATTATAGGGCCTCTTTTCATGTCATCTTCCGGGCGAGCAGGTGCCTATGGGTGTCCAGTTGTAAGTCTACTTCTGGGGTCTGATACCCTATTCCCCAGGTACTCTACCATCCTGTTATGATATTTATGTATAAACTTGCGAGTGTAAGTAATAGACTCAGTACATACAGTATATTTCACTGTACTCAAAAGTTGAAGTTTGAAGCCATAGTTTTATATATAATTTATTATTTTTAATGAGATGGTTGTACTTACTTTTTTTATTTTCTGAAGAAGTTTTGGGTACCTTGCTCTGCCACCTGCACCTTCAACCCCCTCCTCTCCCAATTATAGTTTTTTTTTGTCCGAAACCTTAATGGGCGTACACACAAAAACTCACCAAAGTGTCCTCACAGTCGGATGAAAGTATAGGAATGCATACATTGCATACACACCTTCATTTTTATATACTGTATATATATATGAGTAGGTCTTCGATAGTGCTTACTGTACTGTGAACAGCCTATATACATTCTGAGACTCGACTGTGGGCTGGCAACCGGGGATGATATGTGTAGTGATAACTGTTTTGTAACTGATCATTTTTGAAGTCATGCCTCAAACATTGTCATCACCTACCTGAGTGTATTGTTGATCTCTTCTGTTTGTGTCTCCTCACACCATGTTCTATTTTTCAGAAGTACCAGACCGAAATAAAGGACCTTCAAGACTTGGGTGAACTAGGAAATGGGACTTGTGGCCATGTTGTCAAAATGTTGCACAAACCCAGTGGTGTTGTCATTGCTGTTAAGGTGAGGAAATTAACATTGAAGTGTTTTGAGAAATCTAACTGTTTTGGCACCTTTTATCTTTACATTTTTAAGGATCTCAGATTTTTACTATAAACATAAATGTTTGACCAGTACTGTGTTTCTGAGCTGCGCGATAAGTCTTTATTTGCGTTACCAAAACCCTAACTGTCATTTTGGAGGTAGCACTGTAAACTTTTCTGCATCATTGATTGTGGTGCCTTGCTTCCCTGCCCTCTATTAAAGTTTATGCTAACAACCAAGTAAGGAACATTCTTGAATTTCCCATCAGCCTAAAGTAAGTTGGCAATTATACTGCACTTCACATACTCAACTATTTAGTTCCATTAGATTCAGTAATAACCGTCACACTTTTTCAAGTAAATATTTAAATAGGGTTTATTATTGAATAAGGAGTTTGACAAGATTGTGATGTTGGCTTCAGTTTCATGCAGAGTTAAACAGTACAAGCTTGGCTCAAGTTTTTTAACTTTGATTAATCTCTACCGATATCATGAACATTCAGGAAATAATTGTGTAGAATGTGTACGACAATTTATGTTTTTGCTATCTGCTCTCGTGTATTATTAATTAAATATTTTTTATAAAAAATTACATACACAACATATTAAAAACTAATGATGCTAATACTTTTCTTTTACAGCCTGTTAAAGTAGAGCTACTATTTAACTACATGCTAGCTGTGGCAAGTTGGGCCACTGTATTCCCTTGTTCTCAGTCCAATGACTGATAAAAGACGTTACGAATGAAAAGTACTGTTTGTATGTAAAAACCTTTTTTGACATTGTAATTTTTATGTCACATTTTGAGCATCATTATATTGTTTTATACAAATACCTATATTGAGTACACAAGAGTAATAATTTTGGTTTAGTACACATAAATAATGCTTACTGTGAAACATCTGTGCCGTTTTGGATTAATTTTTGCTGTTAATTTTGTTTAATATTTTTTAAATACAGTATTTTGCTACTATAGGGTGTAGAAAAGAGCTTACAGGATAATTAGATGTGACGTCAATCAAATCTTTTCATTTACTGACTTATGAAATTTAGGAAATGAGAATTTTTGAATTCAATATTGCAGTCTTACAAGTCAAATATATTAAAGGATTCCACAATGTTATGGTATACGATCCGTCATGATATACAGGATGTGTAAAAAGAATACCCCAACTTTGAATGTCTCTATAATCACAACCGAACAACTTACAATATTGTGTGGCCACACAAATGTTCAGTGTGACCACCTTGAGCAACATGAGTCACATCAATGCGATACTCTTAACTCGTTTCACGCTCATGCCAGCAAGTCCGGTGTAACAGTGTGGATGGCGTCCTTAATTCTTATTTTGAGTTCGGCAATGTTAGCCGGCAATGATGCAACAAACACAAGATCCTTTATGTACTCCCACAGGAAAAAATCACATGGGTGATATTTGGGATCCTTGGGGGCCAGTGTAGAAGTGGCCGATCACCATCTGCTCCCTGACCAATCTAGCGTTGTGGCAATGTCTTGTTCAGGTAGTCGCGAACAGCTAGGTGCCAATGGGGTGGTGCACCATCCTGCTGGAAAGTGAAGGCCCTCGCCTCCTCTTCTCAGGAAATAATTATTTTATAAGCATGTACTAGTAATAAATCCCAGTAACTCTTGAAAAAAGAAGGGGCCGGAAACAGTGTCTCTCGATACAGCGCAAGACACATTCACTTTGGGTGACACGCGCTTGTGTTCGGTGGTTTCATGTAGTTTCCCCTGGCCATGTATTCTCACGTTATCCCGTTTGACCTTAACGTTGATGTGGAATGTCGCTTCATAACTAAACACCAGCTTAGAGATGAAGGCATCGTCAACCTCATTCCAAACAAGAATGTCCACGCAGAAATCACATCTCAGTTCTTTGTCCCTTTCAGTAAGAGCCTGCACAAGCTGTAACCTGTATGGTTTGTACAGCACATGCTTTTGCAAAACTCTCCGCACAGTCAATTGAGGGAGTCTCAATTCCCGGCTAGCTCATCGAGTTTATTTTCATGGACTGCGCGTGAATGTTTGCTGAATCCGTTGCACATTGTCATCTGACACGTAATTGCCTGGAACTTTTGCCTTTGCACAGGCAACCTTGGTCACGAAACTGACAAAACCACTGTAGAATACACCACCAATTAGGTGGACGACGTCCATTGCTAAAGACAAGACCTAATCAATCAATATAGGAGCAGATTACTCGTTAACCACTTGTCAATATGTACCAGTAAAAAAAATCCTGTGTAAGCATAGATTTTAAGTGCTAGAAATAAGTATTGCTTATTGTGATGGCTCCAAGCAATACTTCATGAAGTATACTTCAAATAAGACTGCTTAATATGTATTCACAGTCACAAAATAAGTTCTACTTTTTGTCACAAGTATTCATAATCAAATAAGCATGGCTTATTCACGCATATAAGCAGTACTTCTTCAAGTTTCTTAAGAGCAGGTTTTGTGTGTAAGGAATAGGTTAGGTAATGTAAGGGATTGCTTCCTTCACGTGGATATTTCATATAAATTTATTTAACGAAAAAAGGTACAGTATATTTAAAAAATGAAATGGCATAAAATGTACATGGAACAAAATGGAAAAATGAAAATTCAACAAACGGTTACGAAAACACAACCTCATTTCTTATCCTTTTTTCAAAGACTTTTTTCGTGTTTAGTTCCTTAAAGAATTTTGTATTGTAATCATATCCCTGGGAATGGTGTTTTATTTGTAAATTTAGTTTTAATATGAACTCAGCATTTTGTTACGTTTACCTGCATTTTATAATGAAAAAGTTGTAGACTGAAAATGTCGTACTGACTCGAAAATCGCTAATATACTCAAAGTCTGTAATATAAGAACTTTTCATTTTAAGTCAGTAAGAGCCACAGTGCTAGGACCAACTTATAAAAACCAGTATTGTATGAACTTCATTGAGCAAGCTAATGTATATTTGTTAACCTATAACCTAAAATAATTTCTGCCGAGTGCAGTGTGTACATAGTACATAATAATATAGTGGAAGCTTCCTAGTTTTAAATCTTAAAGCTATTCATTAGATCACAACATTACAATTTTAGTACACTTTACCACTTCATTTACAAAAATTACGTGTACTCAAAGCCAGCTTTGTGATATGAGGTTATGTTGTAAGTTGGTAAGCAAAACATGTTCATCAATAATAAGTGGCATATATGAACGTTAATTTCACCATAATATACATTCGTGCACTGAATATCAAGTGAAATGCAATTAAGTAAAATATGCTTATTGACAAGTATGCAGCACATGTTCATGCAAAAAGTATTTTTCAACGAGCCAAGTCGTGAGTGTAATTTTTTGTTTCGGAGTTAGCGAACTGCATAGATACAAAAAATATGTTGTTACTTTAACTAAAACGTTTTGACATCAGTATTATTTAATTTTGAACATGTATTAAAGTAAAAGAAAAGTACTTTAAAGTGGAATTGACAATCTAATATAATCAAATATTCATTTACACTACATGACTGCAGTAAATAAAATACAAGTTCAATTTTTTCATGTGGGTACTGACATTGTAGCAATACTTACTTTGTTATTTATTCAAATACAACTTGACCTATGTAAGTTGACGCCAGTGGGGATTTGGTAGTCTGTTGGCGAGGGCGCTACGGCAGGGCGGCAGTGTGCTCTCCAGGATACTCTCCCAAAGTGTTGACCGCCGTCTTCGTCGGACTCTCCCCACTACGTAAAGATATTACAGCGAGGGAAACTAGCACTGCACTGGAGATTGTGTCACTACTGCAGGTGTTGCCGAAGGTGGATGGGAGGAATGGCAACAATGGTAATGGGGGTGCTGATCCCCCAGATGGGAGAGCACGCAGGTGCTGAGGTTAGGAATTACGTTGGACGGGGTTCACAAGGTGAGGATTTGTTGTAACGGGAACTGGTAAAGAGGAGGGGTTGCCAAGGAAAGCTGATCCACCAGGTGTCTGTAATGCTAGCCGAACAGTGGCGTGGCCGTTGGAGCGGGGTGCCTCTTCGTGCAGCGGCGGAAACTTCCCTCTGGATCCAGTACACCCATGCCTCAGGATTCCTAACCTCCAATTGCCTCTGTAAGAGTTTGGCGAACTTCTGCCTGACTCTCAACTTCCTACCAGACCTTTTAGACATAGCCTGACTGAAGCTCGGGTGAAGGTAAATGCGGTGTGGCTAGCCGATTTTTGATGTCCGGTATCCTGTAGGATCACCTGCGTGGCATTCAAAGCCTTAATGCGGCGGAAGTAGCGTTCACGCTGGGCAGGCGGACTTGTAGAGGAGCGCTAGAAGTGCGTGTCAGCACATCCCTATGCCTTTTCACCTCTCTCAGACAAGACAAAACCGGACACTGCTCGGAAAGAAAACAATGTAGTCGTGCTACCTCCAGAGGGCGTTAATGAGGAAAACCTGGATGGCGTGCAGCTTACGCCTTCTCCCAGTTGTAGGATACTTACGACGACTCGATAATAAACTTCTGCGGCGATCCTATAGGATGCAGGGGTCACAGGTGTCTTGCAGGTAAATGGGTTTGACAACAATGGAGTGGGAAGGTATGGCAAGTGAAAAAAAGATAGGTATGAGGTTCCTGCGTGGTTTATTGGCATACGCAAACAATAGAATCTGGAACATCCTGTGCCTAAAAAGCCTGAAGGGCGAGAAGGAAAGTAACCAAAGAGCACTAGTTTTCGTGGGGAGAGTCATTGATGCAGGTAATGACGCTGAGCCGTTCTTACACGAAGAGACCCAAGATGCTGAAGGCCGGTCGCATCTTAACTTCATTCAAATGCATGATCAATGCTTCCATCACTTGCGGGGCAAGTCCCCTCGTATTGAGTAACCGTACATCCTTATAGCGAGTTACTTAAAGGTCCACTCTTGAGCAAAGAAAACAAACCAGCTAAGTTAAGAACTTGCATTTAATGCCCACTTTAAACAAAGTACAAACACCATAATACAATCGCCAATTGGGCTAATTACACTAATGAACACTCCTTGATATTCACTTCAAGGCCGATTAGAATCGTCCTCACCATACGACAGTAATTATCATGACCTTGGACGTTTGATCACTTAATTCCTTTAGTTAACTCCATTCACGCCATTCACGCCCCACTTCCGCTTGACAGATTCTTCAATAACTAATCGAAGGTCACTGACGCAGTTTTTTGGGACCTCCCTGACGTTTTGTGTTAGGCACACAGACTAGACGAACCCAACTTGGCCGACGACCAACCGCAACCGCAACTCTCCCATGTACCTCCTCAGTTTCAAATTAAAGGACAATCAGCACCACTGGCGATCAGGCCTCATCATTTTGAGGGATGGGAAGACTCACCATAACTCCGCCAACCGCAGCATAAGCCACTCCTAATGGGAGTAACTGTTAGACGATCCTTGCACCCATGACTTTCCAGGACACATGGTCGCAACCTGCGACCCTCCTACACGCCGCCTACTGCCTTGTAGCTCCTTCCAAACCCTAATGGTTCACCACAAACCCTCTTAGGCTTCTTGCGCATCTGAAGTACACTCCACAAAGACCTGATCTAGAGAGAGCGCCCTCCACTTGCAACGCGAGTCCTCAGCACGCCTCACTAGCGCCCCTACCGCCGGCAGACGACACTAGGTCTCCTTCCCCCCCCTCCAGGTCCACCCCTCCATGGCCAGTGGAGGAGTAGGACCGGCGGGAAAGGGGAAAACACAGCGCCGTCAACCGGGGCGACCCTTCTCTCAATACAATCTACCGGCCAGGCAAACCCGTAGGAATAAAGGAACTCTACTTAATCAAAAATAAACCCCCAAAGACAGAACCCTTTTAAACATCACTGAAACACTAACAGGGCACTAAAAACCCGTCCCAAGACCCCAGGGGTCCGCTCAACGCCTCGGAAAGTGGCTCTTGTTCGGCGATGCAGGACAACTGGCGTAGAAGGCTCTCACGGTCGTGATGGGCGCTTCTGTAAGGGATCCGGCGGTCGCTGGTCTTCCGGGCCTGGAGCTGTAGCTTGAAGGAGTGATGATGGTAGGGAAATCTACCGCAGCAGAATGGAACCTTTCAGTTGTAGCAGGTGTACTGCTACTGAGCGAGTGGCAATAAGATCGCGACTTGATGACGAACCTACTAGACAGCTGGCTCTTCTGGAAGGGGTCCGGCGGTCGCTGGTCTTCCAAGCCTGGCGCTGTAGGTAGGATGCAGCAGAACTGCAACTGAGTGGCGAGTGATCGCGACTTGATAACGAACTAACTAGACAGCTGGCTCTTCTGGAAGGGGTCCGGTGGTCGCTGGTATTCAAGCCTTGAACTGTAGGTGGATTGCAGCTGAGCTGTGACTGAGAGGCGAAGGAAGGAATCGCGATCTGACTTCTGTGGCTTGTGCTCCCTCCTTTAGACCATTCTTGGGGCGGTCTGTGGTGATTGGCTGGCCGCTCACCTAATGAGAGACTGGTTCCTCCCTCTCCTGTGTTCTTCCTGTGCTGCGGATGGCGTGCCTACAGGCGGCAAGACGTCTCGTAGGAAAAATACGTTATGCAACCCTGCCCAGGGTTTTGTGAATGAAGGATAGCTAAAGAAGGGTTAAGTAGACTTTAATATAAAATACTTGGTGTCAGGTTGGAGTGCACTGACGTGTGCTGGAGTAATCAAGGTAGAAAGGATTAGCATAAGGTGCAGGAATATGGAACGGGCAGAAAGAGGTGGCGGCTTCACAGTTCAAGATGATGCGAGCATGCCTCAAAGTAATGCTTGTTTTTTTTTTTTTTACTTTGGGAAGTAGCAGTATATGAATTCATTTTCTGAAATAAGTATTTCTTGGAGAATAAGCATTACTTCACAAAGTACTATTTACTTGCCAAACAAGCCTTTGACTATGAATACAACCCTAAAACTGTTTTTTGGCCAATGTTAGAATAATGTTTAAACTAATATAGTAATGTTTTTTTATTATTTTCTCTGTTCGTGTAGAACTTTAAAGGATATGCTGAATTTTACTGATCTATAGTAGTCTGATGGAATAATACTTATTAAATGAATTATCTACTTCTTGGGGGACAGGTGTAATAATTGACTGTCTATATTTTTGCAGCAAATGCGTCGGTCGGGGAATGACGAAGAAAACAAACGAATAATCATGGACCTGGATGTAGTGCTGAAGTCGCATGATTGTCCGTTCATAGTGCAGTGCCTGGGCTGTTTTATCACAGAGTCTGATGTGTGGATATGCATGGAGCTGATGGCAACGTGTTTCGACAAATTGCTCAAGAGGTTACGTCGGGCCATCCCCGAGGATATACTGGGGAAAGTCACATACGCTGTAAGTTACAAACGTTGAAAGTTTTCACCTAATGGTTGTCACTGTGTCTGTCAGTAAGTAGTAAATTCAGTGGAGGAAATATTTGGTTTTGATGAGTTCTGTACCACATCAATTTTCCAAGAAAAATCCTGAAGAAAAATGTTTGTACACAAATGAAGATGAATGCTAAAATAACGCTTTTTTGTGTGGGAAATGCATATATTTACAGTAATCCCTCATAAACAGTGGCTTCTTAGAGTTCTTTCAAAGATCATTCGTATTATCAAAAAGTACAAGCCTGTGAGTACCTCAACCCTCAGTCTGCTTATTTCATCGAGATATTTATTGAGCGTTACAAATGTTTAATTTCTTATATCATTCCAAGAGAAAGAAAACCATTATGCACTAATGAGAACTTTGTATTAACAAGGTTTGTATTGATGAGATTTCAGGTTCTGTTTAGTTTTTTGTAGAAAGTTTCCTCAAATTCAGTACATATATTGAATGGTAGACTGTATCTCTTTCTGGCTACTGTTTCTATTCTCGTTTTCTGTCTTGGTTGTAGGTAATTGCAAGCTCATGATAGATTATTCTGATTTTGTACTGTGTACTTGGCTTCATTACTGTGTACTTTACTTTTTCCATTGACTGAAAGCTGTACCTGACTTTTGGGAAAATTTTAGGGGGTGATGATTGTGGTTACATGCTTGAAGTTGAACCTTAATTGCTGTAGGAATATTAATTTTTTCAAGGTGTTTTGTTTTGCAATAATCAGAAATGTTTTTCTTGTAAACATGTGGTACACTATAAAGGAAAGTACCTATTACACTGAAATGTTTATGGCCATACATATCTCGTTTATGAGGTATTTAGTGCAGTAATACAGTTCCGTGAGGGTTACTACTTTCATCAGTCTGTTACATAACTAAATTTTTTTGTAAGTCGATGATAGTATGTACTGTTTTTGAATGCAACTTAAAAAAAAAAACTAATATTTTTGTAAAGTGTAAAGTTTAGAAGCGACAAGTTGTTTGTTGAATCATTAAGGTAATAATTGATACAGGGAAACAAAGGCCGCTAGGCAACTAATTACATCTTAAAATTAAGTAGAAACATGTACTCACAGAGTATCATGGAGGTTGATAGCTACACACACGAAAAGGACGACACATTTTGCGCAGAAGCACGAATTGTTACGTTTCACCATACATGGCTTCGTCGGGCGAAGAGATGACACTACTGCAATATGGCGGATGGTAATTGGTTAACCTAGCGGCCTGGAAGTAAAGTAGAGAAGTAGGCGGCAGATTTGAAAATGAATTGTGATTATCGGAGGTTGAGGCCAGGTGGCTGTCTGGATTTTGTTATGTATTGGTGGGCCAGTTCCCATCGCCTTAGTTCTGCATTATTGATGGATGGTGTTAAAGCTTTTACCACTCTGGTTGTGTAGCATGAATCATCAAAGTCTAGATTGTGGGATGCTGCATGAGCTGCAACTGGCTTGTCTAGTGAGTCCACATTTGTACCAGCTAGGGCCTGTTTGGTGTCGACCCTGTGACCATTCATCCTCTGCCTGAGGGT
>PNEQ01001496.1:0-22641 GCA_003012365.1 Medauroidea extradentata | reverse complement strand
CAATAACCTAGTAATTGGGGACATGTTAATTTAAATTCATCGTTTCAAAATTCAATATAAATATAGTCAAGGAATTTTAAAGTAGAGTCGTTTGATTATTTTCCTGGCTTGTTTGGTTTCAAATTGACCACAGTAAAATTTTAATTATTTTTGTTGATATAACTTTTTCTTGTATTTTGACCAATTTTTGAGTTTTGGCTATTTTAGCGTATTAACTTTTCCCTGGTGAAGTGAGTAACTTTAGGTGTTGCAAGCTTCTTCAGGCTGTAGGATTTCTGGCTCCGACGTTGTGGTTGATCGCTTGCTTCATGGAATTCTCTCCATGACGTAGGTTATTGACGTACGTAGGTCAGCCATCACAGGGGGTTGCTTAGGGTATTGCGCCGCGAAAGTAGTTCCGCTGTTGCGCACCTTTTGTCCCCAATTATTATATTTGTGTGGATAAACAATTTTATTTCAATGTAAAACCTATAAACTGAAATTTTGGAATCCTTTGTTATGTGTTTTATGTGTAATTTTGCTGGTTTTGTTGAATTTTGGATACTGTTGTATCACTCCGCCGTGTGCGCTATTTGTTGCCATGTCCGTTGCCGTGAGAGAGAAGTTGGTGCCGGGCGCTGGCCCGAGGCGGTTGTTAGTTGTAGATCAGTTGAGGCCGGGCGCTGGCCCGAGGAGGAGTTGAGTTGTAGAACAGTGGAGGCCGGGCGCTGGCCCGAGGCGGGCGTTAGTTGTAGGGCAGTGATCATTACCTAGTTTTTTTTTTATTGAACTCACGGTCAGACATGGTAACGCCGGACAGCTGACATGTTTATTTGTGCCTGGTAAATAACCGCCCTTTGTAAACATCTGTCAAAGTTACAGTAATAAATCAACAATTGACTGAGTAAATGAGTTGTTATTGGTGAAGTCACGATGATTGGTTAACCCTGAAATTAAATCAAACTGAGCTATCCGGAGCACTTCATAACATAACCTCAACACCCACGCCGAGTGACAACATTATAAATAGACCACAGCAACAAGCAGCAGACGCAAAGGACGCGTCACACAGGGTACCGTAGCAACGTCAACAAGTTCGACAATACTAAATATTTTGGTCTACTCAGGCCGGATAATGCCGGTAATTTTATTTCGCTTTGCGTGGTTAGTGTTTTATCACACGTTGCACGCCTCATGTACTTTGTTTGCGCTTTCGTTGCTTCGTGCTTTCTTACAGAGAACATAAATAGAAATAGTACAGCATTAAAATATACCTAATGTAGACAAATTTTTAATTTTTCTGATAAAAATTTTTTTTTTTTCAAAATTGCCCACATAGGTCTCCCCCCCTGTTTTAAAGTCAAAATTTTGGCAAAAATAGGGAGCTTATGTGCGCGTAAATACAGTATGTTTTGCCAAAAACACAAACTTAAGTTTAATAGGGAACAAATTGGTTTTCAGTAGCCATCGAATAAATATGTATTGTGTGGAAATTAATTTTGTTAAGACATATGTACATTTTTTGATTAAGATATATGTAATTAAGATAACATAAAGTTTAGTAAATAAAATTATAGCACTTAGGCATTTGGGAAATTTTATTCCGCCATTTTGTGCTCTTCAGAGTAAAGCTAAATACAGTACAGCCGAACATCCGAGTGGCAATATGCCTTTATGAAAAGTCACTCTGTTCTCATGGAAGTAGGTGTGCGCAGTTTGATGCGCAGACGAGGCAAGCAGGAGGAGTGGCAACCATCCTTTTGCGCCAAAGTTGCTCTGCGATGCGGGTAATGAGACTACAGGTGACACGCTGTGTCTTGTAGAAACGTAACATTATTTCTATGGACTAGGTGAGAAAGGATGACTAAGGGACAGACTCTGGGAGTTGAATATTGTGGGATATGTGTGTGAGGTGCACGTGACATATGGAGGGATAAACAGAGGCATGAAAGGAGAATAGGACGAAGGTGAAGAGAACATGACATCAGGCGTGCCCAGAGGCTGTATAGATAATGTTGCGTGCAACACATCAATTCTTCGTACTTACTGTATAAAACAAGCAGTGAAAGTGTTTAGTTGTTTTCTTGATGGGGGGAATAATGAACATAAGTTCAGCGTAATTCTGTGGTGTATGAAATTATTTACCAGAATTGTGTTGGACAAAGTTGGCAAAAAAAGTAGTGTATGTGATTGCCTATTCTTGGTTTTTTCTTATTGACCATCTAAAACTTGCGACTGTGGTGGGGTAGTTGTCAGATGATTTGTATCAGACGTCAAGTATTCTGAGTTTGATTCCTGGTGCTGTCTTTCACTGTTTTTTGTGTAAGAAAAACATGGTGGACGTTGCCATTTCCGTGCCCCTTACTTTTTATTGCTGCTCCATTAAAGGCCCTAATTTCGTGTCATCTTTCAAGGAACTGCAAACTTACAGGCTTCCAGTTTAGAAGTCTGGAGTGTGATATCCTGCCCTTGTGTTTATTCCACACTTAAAAGGCTTTGCTATAATCAAAATACAAATTACCGTGCAGTAGAGCCCTGATTTAACGAACTCTGGAATAACAAAAACAGCAATTTAACGAAAGGATTTTTAGGAAACTTCAAAAATAACAAAAAAAAAAAAAAATTAAATAACTACAGTAACTGCCTTTGATAGAATCGAATATTAATATTAAGTTAAGTCCTTTAGAAATACTAACACCGACCACAGTGTATACTTATTTCTCCGTAGAAAAGCTTAAACCATCCGTCGAGAAACAAAAAAAAATTCGTTGAAACTTTGGCCGCGTGAATGATTTTGAGATACGCACGCATGGGAGTGGCCGAATGAGGGACACTGTGTTGCATAACAAGCGTGCGCCTAGATCCTCATCTTGGCGGCTGGCGAGTGAACAAGCATCTAGGTACCCAGTCTCCACAGTGCGGCAGTGGACAGCACAAGAACTAATACACAGATAGTGCTTCGCGTCTCTGTTAGAATGCACTGCAGTGCCGCGTGCTCTATGGATTAATTCTATTACCGATAGAATGCAGTAGTGTGCAGCGTGATTATTTACTCTCTTGTCACGTGATAAAACAAGCGAGTTTATAAAAAAAATATGTAATATTCATGCAGACTTTTTACAACAAATTTACTACTGCAAAAGTAAATAATTAGTTTCTCCGATGGTAAAAAAATGCATGAGTGCAAAGCGAGCAGACCAATACGAATTTGTTTCACGAGTGGGGCTGCATACAAGCTACAATGGCCGCTGCTGCCGCCGCGCATATTTAATTATTATACCGTAGTCTCGCAAACTTTTAATTCAGTTTTCATTTTAAAAAAAATTTTTTGCTATTTTCCATGGGATTTTCCTTAATTTTGTTGGTGGAGCGGGCCAGAGAGAGACGGAAATATTGACGGCTCGGCTGTGTTGGTCATTACTTCTTATGTGTTGATGGCGCGTGCAAGGACGTCCTAACTCACCATGTGCACGCTCGCCGAGCATTCCACTGGAAGTTTTTCCACCAATTTTTTTTCTTTTCACGGCTGTGGATTACCTATTGCTGTAAATGCGTTTTGTTATTGTTTTGAGCCAATATACTTTTTTAAAATTACGTTAAATTCCGATCAAACATGCCCGAGGATTTAACTTTGGGGGGAGGGGGGTTGTGAAGTCGGATTTAACGAAACATCGATTTAGAGTAAACATTTTTGGGTCCCATAGCATTTCGTTAAATCAGGGTTCTACTGTAGCATTAACGGTAACTGTTGAACTCATTATCTGATATGGTGTATGCTACAACAGTGCTTATTCAAAGCTATAACCATGTGCATTGCCTAGTCGCATAATAGGTTTGTCAACTCTCAACTTTCTTATGCAAGATTCTATGCATAGCTAAGGACTACTAAAAACTGTTATTCAAAATACGTACTGCGAAATTTGCATAGTTATAAGTTTTCTGCAAATTTCAGCCTATTTTATTTTAAAACAATATTTTCACGCAATTTCAAATGGCTTTGCGGATGTTTTGTTGCAAATCAATTGGGTATTTTCATTTAAATGTGTACGTTTTCCTTTCAGATACTTCTGGATTTGTTTAGTTACCTTTCTCTGCAGTGGTATTAGTCCAGACATGCCGTTATAATAGATTTTAAGTAGTGTTGGGTCGATTCCTAAAATACACCGATTCCGATTCCAACATCGATTCTTAAAATTGGGATTAGGTTTTTCGATTCTGAGTCCGATTCTACGGGTTTTTTTTTTTTTAAGTTTTTTTATCTCATTTTATTTTCTTATACATAAAACCTTCATAGTCCCTTGGAAAGAAATGCAATTACATGAACTAGTTTACATACATAAAACACACATATAGGCCTATTTGTATGTTTATTAAAACAAGATCTGTGCAGTTTGACTAAATTATATAACTTACTAGGCCTTGGAGGTTAGGTTGGTTTTGTTTGGTAACCTAATTTTGTGCATACTGTAAGTGAATATGCACGTTTGGTGGGAACACGTTTCGTGATCAGCAGTATTTACCGGTACTTACGTAGTAAATATTGTGAATAAAAATTTATCGGTAAATAGGAACTTTTGGTTATTATAAAAACCGACCAATACAATAGTTTTCCAAGTTCCGTTTCTCTTCAAGTTTTTGTATTCGGCTTCTGCGAGTGGTACTTTAAAAAATCAATATTTTTCTGCATTTCCGACATACATTAAAAAATATTTGTGAATTAAAAAGTGATTTACAATTAACAACGGAACAATTTTATTACATATTCGCTATCGTTTATTACAGTTGCAGTGTTTACAAACTTCATTAATATATTGAGACGTCATAGATATGCTACGTTCAGTTGGGAAAGTCCACGCACGAGACGAACACTAAAGATGGCGGACTATGAAGTTAGTAGTGCTATGATATTCCATTTTCATTCCAGTGGAATATTTTGGTACTAACTATAATCCATTCTTGCGGCAACCATTTTGTTCTAGTAGTGTCGTACTTCAGACTTGAACGTATATAACATCTATGGTCCAGAAACGTAAACAAAACGTTGCGATGTTACGATTATGCAATGATTTGTAGTTTTTATTTTTGGGTATATAGGCGTTAGTAGCTGTTCAGCATGGTGTATAAGTATTTATTTTGATACTGAATGTAATGCAGCGTAATTGTCTAAACAAATGTGACGACGATCATTGGCGAACAAGTTTTTATTTTATTGTTGACGTTTACCGATGAAATCAGAATTGCATTTCCGTGCGCTATATCGGCGACAATAATATCAGGAACCTCAAATATTTTGCAGTTTGTACACAAAATCATTCTGGCCGATCAGTGATAAATGGGATGTTTATTTTTAAGAATCGGTCATATCGATTCCAAAACCAGGGATTCGGTTCGATTTCGATTCCAGTGGGATCTATGGAATCAATCGATTCTGGAATCGGAATCGACCCATCACTTTTAACTAGGCATGTGCGAAGGTATGTTTTTAAATGTGAAGCGAAGTCGAATCGAATCTTGAATTGTGCGAAGGAATTTCGAAGGAAAGTCGAAGTCGAAGAATTTAATTTTTTTCACATCAGACAATAAAGAAAAAAAGTTTATCACAAACAATTGGTAATGAAAAAAATATTTAAATATACCGTATTTACTCATGTAGCCTAACAAATTTTTTTCTAATGATTTTTTGGGTTCAAAACAGGGGGTGCATAGGATAAACTACAATTTTTTTTAGTGAGATTATAACCTCCATAACTTGAAATTATATTACGGAATACCTACTTAAATGTCAACGTATCTGAACAAAACCAAATTTAATTTAATGTAACATGAACACCTGCCTACGAGACGTAACATTTCAGGCCTACTCCCTTCCAACCGCTAGAAGAAGCCATATTTACAACCACAAATTTCCACTGTGTACAAGAGGTGAATTTCTTTGTTCATTATCGCCGATGACAAAACTAAAACTACCGAAAATGGCAATTCTGATTTAAATGAATCTGCAGTCTTTATGGTTTAAGATTAAAGTCATAATAAATCGCCGCCGTAATATAGAACGGGAAACGTAAACAATAACATTGTTGGCAACAACATAGATGAATGAGCAACATGGAGGCACCACACTCAGTTAAGACTTTCTTATTTGTGATCAGGACCACGGCCATACTTCTAAGACCGTGATCGGGACCACTTTAATGCTGATTTTACTCTAAAGCTTGCAGTACTAACTGTATGCAGTTTTCTATGAATCTTAGTTGTGTGTTGTTTACGTAATATATATTCGCGGGAAAGCAGAAATTAGTAGTATTGAGCTAAAAAAAAATTTTTGATGCGTAAGGTGTGAAGGGAAATAATTTTAATATGTCCGTTATTTAGAATATTCCGGTGTAGGAAGTCTGTATAAATGGTACTTTACTGTACTTACTGATTTACTGGCTACAGATATTGTTTTCGTTGCACCGGCGTAGTTTTGTTGGATTATTGCGACTCCGGCTTAACTGAAATTGTGCCGCCGAATGTAGCCTGAACAAAATAAATAGTTCACCACTGTGCCACGAATTTGAGTTTTTAAGTGAAAGTTATACAGAATAATACAATTACAAATAAACGGAAAATTACCTGCTCCACACAAATAATTTTGTCTGTTTTGATGCGAATTGTGGTTATCTTCGACCGACTTTCAACTCGAAGATTTTTATTGGTCGAAGACAAAGTCGAAGGAACAAAAATCTTTGATTCGACTTTGAAAATGTGAAGCTTCGCACACCCCTACTTTTAACAGTTTTCACCAATTTTTAACTCTCACTGCTGGAAAAAAAATTTTAGTTATGCCAAGATAATGTAAAAAATTTTTTTAAATATTGGTTTTTTGTAAATAGTTTATTTTGGGTTAATTTGAAACGAGAAAACCATATACGTACCTAGTGTTTACAGAGTCATTTAATTCGGTGTTTAATTAAAGTCGAATAATACAAGTAGGCAATACTGTATTTTGTGTATTCGACTTTAGTCGAACATCGTAGTAAAGGAGTTAAAGGGTTTAAATAATAGATTTATGGAGAACATATTCACTGTTATTACGTACTTTAGACCACTTAAAACACCTGAAAATGTACAGTTCACATTTTCCGACATGATGGGATTGGCAACTAAATCACATTTGTGACCATAGACAAACTCGTGCAGATACGTTCATTTATCAACCTACAGAATTTTGCACTCAAAAGTCTATGAACTCCCACGTGGCGTGGACATACTGTATCGTGATCTTGATATATCGACAAGATGCCGGCAGAGGAATGGTACTGTTAGCAAAAATTCAAAGTCTGCATAGTTACAATACATATATTGACACACCCCGCAAGGTGCTTAGTATATATTTTACGCTCGGCCCCGTATGTTACGTATGTTATTAATATTTAAGAGTTAGGCTTAACTTGTTTTTGCCCAAGGGGTCGCTTAAATCCTGTATTGTGAGCCGTGTTGCCATAAAAACTTAAAACTGAAAGGGTTAGAGCTGCTTATGTTTACCGTTTCTGTATGTGTGTATTTACGCCCGCCATAACAAATGTAAAGAAACAAATGGACGTTACACTAACCAGGCTAGGCGGAGAATTATGAACTTTGGAAAGAGGAAATGTGTATATAATTATTGTAAACATAATAATTTTGTGTATTTATTTAGTGCTTGTCTATATTCTTTTTGGCAACACGGACATTTTCACGGCCCCGCGGGATAGTTGAGCATATTCACTTTTTTTTTTTTTTGCAGAGTGTGAGAGATTTGTGGGTGTTGGAGTGGCCCGCCTGCTAGCCAGCAGATGGCCTCCCCTCCAGCGGCTGCCATTTTCACCACCTACTAACGGTACTTTAAGCCCCCCTCAGGGGTATATAAGGTGGATGCTCGCCTAGCCAAATCACCAGTCTAGGGCTCTGGTCTCCTCTCCGAGCAAGCCTAGGCACCTCCCCCAACCTTAAAAGGGTTGCTTCCTGAGAAGAGAGCCTAAACCCGCCTACCCATCCTTCATACAGGTTGCTTCCTGAGAAGGGAGCCTAAACCTGGTCCTACCTGTTCTTGTGCCGAAAGCTTGTTTAGGAGACGCGCCCTAGCCGCGCGGGCAGTTGTAAGGGAATGCACCGTACTGCGAGTTAATCTAGTCGCCACGAGGCGTATATCTATGACTGCCAGATGTGAAAGTTCAGTTAAGTTATGGGAAGTTCCGGGGTTCCGTTATAAGTGACCACGTGGTCAAGTATAGCAGTGAACATTGTGTGTAACAAACAGTATTGTATAAAGTGCCAGCGTAAAACAGTGATTGTGAAAATTGTACAGATTGAGATACAATATAAACCGTTCAAGTGCTTTTCCTAGGTTCATTTCTCAGTTAAACTCATATGTACTCATGTCAAACACCGAGTGTTTAGTAATATATGTATCACCAAAGGAAAGAGAGCTGATTGAGGGTCGCAAGGCAGAAGCTGCTGCTAAGTGTCTGCATGCAGTAGTAGTCATTGCTAATACGTACCTGTGGGAATAATCCCACCACCCCAAAAAGCATCAGGTAAAGCTGTATCACTCCCCGAACTTTGCCGCCATTTTAAAGATACAGAAAACCAACCGCCGAAACGTAAGAGAGACAAATTTAGCCACATCCTTAGGAACGTGCGATGCATACATCTGCTGTTAAGCCCAATCAAAATACAGGAAAAACTACGCTTTTGGCTCACCCTTGTGTTCAACAACTTAAGAGGGAAGCAGACCCCGAACCAGAATATTTGTCAGACTATAAATGCCACCTCCTGAAGGAGTTATTTTAAGGTGAGGCAATAGCACACCTACCCCCTCTTATGGTAAAGTGAGAATTTTCCCACTGTGCTGTTAGAGACTGTGTTGTGTCGACTGCTCCAGGAAACCACTCTCCTCGGGACATCTAGCAGCCTTTCCTCCCCTTCAGGGAACTCTCATGCTCGCTAGTCAAACATTGTAGCATCCTTGAAGGGAAATGTAAACTCACCCTCTTGCCAGCAGATTGGCGACAATCTCTATGACGAAGTGTTTATTTACATGAAAGGTTTGTTTTGGCATTTCGGGGGTATTGTGTTTATAATTTTTATTTTCGTTATAGAAATAAACTAAAAACCTCACTGGACAGATCCTTGCGTAAACAGCGATATAGCAAAGTCGCGCTGTGATGTAAGAGCAGGACACGAATGTAAATTGCTAAAACATGTGGAAAAATAATTTTCAGCAATTCCATCAGAGTGTAGATACCAACATTTTATCTGTTTTGGTTATGTACGCTAGACAAATTAACTGAATTGGCCCATGGTTTTTTTTTGTAAAAAGTTTTAATTTCTACAGGCTTTGAAAGGAACTGAATAAACTGGAGGAAGTTTTTTAAAATAAAATAACTGAAGGGAAAAAATTTATGACAAAATTGTGTTATTTGAGAGGAAGATGTTACTTAATCGGGCAAAGAAAAGAAAAAGGGAATTTTTATTTCTTTATTTATTTTTTTCATTGTTTAATAAAGTACCAGACAAACATAATACTGCATAATATTAAAAATCAATAATAATGAGCAAAATCAAAACTGTTTGGCTTCACAAAATTTTTTATACCGCTTCACAGTTTTAACTCCGAATATTGTGAAGCGACCAGCCTGCGCTTGGGGTATACTTTTTCGATGAGCTAGTTATGTGTTTTATAGGATTTTTGCTTGGAGCCCCTTTTAATGTTTAATTTGGCATAAATGATGCTAGCCAGTGTTACTGACACTTCAGAAACAAGAGCTGGTCAGCCTAGCGTCAGTTAAGTTTAGGACAGTGATGATGCCTTTATTAATTCCAAAGGCCCCAGTGTGTTGCCCGGCCACACTACTTTAGTCTATTGCCTGTAGATGATTCAACTGCTAGTGTTCATACAATTGTAAGTTTCAGGAGTATTTGTTTCAATAAGAATTCCGTGTTTGTTGTTTTAAAAGTCATTTGGTTAATCAATTTAAATATTATAATTTTGCTGAATAGGATATCATCAATAAAACTGACTCTCTAAATGTAAAATCACTATTGGGCCTGGCGAAACAGTACAGTAACAGAAAACCGTGTCTGGATGCAGTTGCTAGGGATTAGTCTTTTCATTGTAATATTTTAATGTCAAATAATGTGTTTTCAAGTTTTGAGTTAGAATTATTCTGAGTTCTGTTTTCGGACAGCACGTGAATTTAAAATAAATATGTCTTGTGTGGACTTTTCTGAAACTGCATAAAAATTCAATCAACTTTGGACTTTTCAAAATTTTACGAGAAATTGATCTTTTAAAAATTATGGCAGTTGGAATGTTCTTGGTGTGTATTTTAAAGATATGTAAATGAGTTCGGCCAGCCCGGCCATGGTGCCACGGGGGCAACACCAATAGGGGTTCACAGAGGGTACTGCAAGGTGTTCTGCCGGCAGTGTCCGATGCCAAAACTTTATTTAATAATTTTTCATATTGTAATATTTATTCAGTAAAATAATGAAATACGTCCTTGTGCTCAGCGGAATTTTGCTGATTTTTCTGTAATTTTAGTTTGCTTATTTTGTATCCAGACCGGTTATTTTGTTTCACTAGAATGTTACAGAGCATTTTACCATTGTGTTTGCCAAAGCTGGTCACTTTGTTCTGGACTGTCAAGGGAGACGGATGTGTGTCGCGTTGTAAGCCGAGGGACGTGGACGAAAGCCATGGGGCGCGATGGAAGGCTGTAAAAGGACTTGCTAGTATTTTTCTATATTAATTAACATTCATGCTTTGATGTAAACTTATGGCGATACCGACAGCGTGGCCGGCCCACTATCGGTTACTGAGGTTATGTTTTAGTTCGGCACATGCTAGTTTCCTTTGAGTTTGGCTTCGTTTTGGTTCAATTATTTTTCTGTTTCATTTTAGTTATGTAAAGAGTAAGTGTATGTACCAATGTAACAGCGGTTGCTATACTTTTTGAAAAAAAGGAAACTGTATTAAAAATGGGCTCTTGATTGAACCACGTGTTTGACTACCGTTCAGTATGCGTCCACCCATTGACACAACGAACCCCTGAGATAAGAGTAGTTCACCGCTGAGGATGGAGCATTTGTGAGGACTGATCAGTTTACATTTTTTTGATATTGTAATAAAACACGTGGGCAGCAACAAGTGGAGAGCATCAGTGCCACCACAACTGTCGTCGCAACTCGTGGGACATATGTAGTACTGCAGTGCATCTATGCCACCACAATATTTGCCGTACATTTAAGATTTTCAATGCCGCAATCGGCAAATTTTATTCATGGTTTTTAGGGGTCCCTATGCATAACCAGTCAAAATTTTCTTCCAATTGAATTTGCATGTTGTTTATATTCATAGACATGTATATTTTCAGAATGAGCAAAAGTAAGCTATTGTTTAGAGAGAAATGTAAATGAAAACAAAAATATGAGGGAACGTAATTAAAATATGTTAACCAATGTAAATAAATAAAATATTTAAAAAATAATTTGTGAAACCTGATTGGAGAAGAATCTTGAATGTACTGTATCTTTTTTTATGTCAATTGTAGCAAGACATTTTTTTAATGGCTTTAGTATTGGGAATGGCTGTTGTTACTTATTTTAATTGTAGCAAGTCCTTTAGTATTTATTTATTTGACCAACAATCTGTGGGTTTCATGTACGTAATGTGTTTCTTACTTTGTTGTGTGTTTTCTTATTGCTGTTTATAGGCAGTTTGTATTTCTGTGAGCTATTAAAGTGCTGATTTTTCTGCGAATAGCTTGTGATGAAGTGTTTGGTAACTGTGTGATTACTGCTACTTGCTTTTATGGAACAGCCGGAAAGGATAGACCCTCCAGATCCCAAGAAGCCAGACTACGATATCCGTGCAGATGTATGGAGCCTAGGAATTACTCTAGTCGAGCTTGCAACAGGCACCTTTCCGTACAAAGACTGTAGGAACGACTTTGAGGTGCTTGCGAGAGTCTTGGAGGACGACCCCCCTAGCCTACCAGAGGAGCAGTGCTTCTCGCTGGAGTTTCGCAACTTCATTAACTGCTGGTGAGCGACTTCGTGTGTGTTGGCAGTTTTAATTGCTTTGTAATTATGATTTAACATTAGTTAATTGGGGTAGTTACATTGTGCGAAAATAACTGTGATTTAAAATGAGTAACAACAACGCTATTCCAAATTCTTCCGTTTACATTCAGTACAGTAAACGTGCATTACAATGTTGGTGTTGGGAAGCAATTCTAATGTTTGTGCTAGTAGTTTATTCTGGGTGTCACAAATTATGCTTGTTATAAATTGGATTAATTTTCTTTTTTATTATTTAACAGTCTCTCTGCCCACCTGCTTGGCCAGTATAACAGTTCTTGCCTTTCATGTTTTCAGTTTAACGAAAAATTATAAAAACAGGCCAAAGTACAAGAAACTACTGGAACACCAGTTCATGAGGAAATATGAGACTGCAAGTGTAGATGTGGCAGAATGGTTTGCGAGGGCAAAACAGCAATGTGAGGTCACCTTGTTACACAACAGCTCGCCTATTAGAAGGTGAGTCTTGTATGTCTTCTATTACAATTGGTGTATTACCTTAGAACCCAGATTTAACTAAATGTCTCGGACCCAAAATGTTTACTCTATATCAATGTTTAACTAAATCCTACTTTATATTTTTTACCCCCCAGCCCCCCAAAAAATAGTTAAATGCTTGGGTATATTCCATCTGAATTTTAGGTTATTTTAAAAAAATCTGTTAGCCAACAAAAACAACAACATAGCGCAGTTACCATCAATTAGTAAGCCATAGCTATGAAAGAAAAAAATTGGGCGAAAAAAAATTAAATAACTTACAGTTGAATGTACGTTGAGCGTGGACTTGGTATGTTAGACCGCCCACGTGCTGTCAACAAGTGAAAAGAGCTGACTACACTGCCAAGCCTTGTATCTTTCTGTCTTTATCCTGCTCCTCCAAAAAATTTAGAAAATTATAGTGAAAAATGTTTTTAAAAGATTTGTAATGAAAATTGAATTAGTTTGCAAGACACCTGTAAAATAATAAATACATGCTGCGGTGGCCATTGTAGCTTGTAGGCTGCAGTGCTCATTTGTGAAGTGTTCAGCCACTTCCCCATCTTGTTTAAATATCTGTAAAAGGTTTTTTTGTCTTAATTAAATTTAAGTCTTTAATAACAGGCTTTATGCCTATTTACTTAGTATTGGTTCATCATGTGTTCGGAATACAACAGGATTCAATAACCTAGTAATTAGGGACATGGTTAATTTAAATTCATATTTTCAAAATTTAAATATAAAATACACTAGACCCCAATTTTATGAACCCTGAATTTTACGAAGGTAGCGATTTTACGAATATACTCTCGGAAACTGTCAAAAGATTGAAAAATTAAAAAAAAAAAAGTTAAAGGTGTTGCAAAATGTGACGGCGCACGTCGGAGAGCAAAGTTCGACCGGTGTACACGATGTACGTTACACAGTTTGTCTACTCTCATTTCTTTTTAATAAAGTGAAAGCTTATTCTTCGTAGATAACAAGATAGTGACAGCTAGAGTTACCTGCTTGTCACACGGCCGGCAGATCGCCCCCCTCTCCCACACCTTTGAAACATCAGCGTGGGAAACAACTTGCAACGCGTTTCCCGGGAAATTTCAATCTATATCTTCACCCCCCTCCTCTTGACGGAAAAATATCTTGCGGATATCCAACCCGAAACCCTCCCCTTTCCCCTAGCCATTATCAGCTCGCTTTCACGCGTATATAATGCCGGTAATGATAATCTCTATTACCTTTTGCACCACAGGATTTTTCGTATTCCCACCTCTACCCACACCTAACCACTAAATGTGACAAATAATTACTTTTTTTGTAGTATGTTATTTTTCGAGTTTTGGCAGTTTTTAGTAGTTTATTAAATTTCCCTGGTGAAGTGAGTTCGAGTTTTGGCAGTTTTTAGTAGTTTATTAAATTTCCCTGGTAAAGTGAGAAACTTCTTGTGTTGCAATCTCCTCCAGGCTGTACGATTTCTGGCGCCGACACTGTGGTCAGATCATTGTTATAATGAAATTTCTCCGTGACACGCGTGTCCTTTGTATGCATGAGAATATTGGGCCCGTGGCCGGGGAGGGGGGAGAGAGGGTAGGGGGAGGAGAGAGTTTGTATGTATGTATGCATGCGTGACTGCAAGCTAAGTTAAAGCAAGACAAAGAAAGAAGGTGGGATGTGTTATCAACACTACACATCAGCCATGTGACCATTTTAAAGTAAACACAACTGGGCAACGGGCAAGAGCGGCATAAGTGACCAAGTTTAGACTCATTGACGGTGCCGTTTTTGCATTAACTCGACTTTTGCTGTGACGTTTTATCGTTAAAAGGGCACAAGTATCGAACATAGTCCAGCACAAAGGCTGTCTTCATACTTCACTTGATTTTTTTTCTCATTATTTTCGTGTTGCAATGGATAGCACAGCAGCCTGGCGGCCTCAGAAAATATGTTGCGTGTGACACTAATTTTAGTTTCTTTTGACAAGAGTCTTGTAAACCTTTTTAGGTTTGTTTTTCCACGCAATGCTACGGACATCAAGACTACACAAGTGCGAGCAGGCATTCGTGCTTTGTGTTTTATTTTTTTTCGTGACATGGATTGGTAGTATCGATCATTAGTAGGTGTGATTTTAATCGGAAGATGTCTGTCTATTGATACAAACTTAAATTTAAGTTATTATTTGCCATTTTTCATGCAAAACGATATGGATGTCAGACTATGTATTCGCGAGAAGACACTCTGCTCGGTGTTTATTTTTCTCTCTTTTTTTTCTCCAGGATGTGGGTCGGTCATATTTACCGTTCAGGGGTACCATTTTAATCGGAAGACGTCAGTCTTGTGATATAAATTTATACCTTACTGACAACTTGTTTTACTTTCCCGCAAAACACTATGAAAATCAAGAGCTCATTGGATATACTTTGCGAAAAAAAATGCTATTTTAAAATTTGGTAATGGGGTTAGGGGCGAAATTGGCCTCATTCGATTTTACGAATGTCGTAAATGGAACTGTCAGTATTCGTACAATCAAGGGTCTAGTGTAGTTAGGAATTTTAAAGTAAATTTGTTTATTTTCCTGGCCTGTTTGGTTTCAAATTGACCAACGTAAAATTGTAATTATTTTTATAACTTTTTTTTTTGTATTTTTCTTAATTTTTGAGGTTTGGCAATTTTAGTATGTTATTAAATTTTCCCTGGTGAAGTGAGTAACTTCTTGTGTTGCAAGCTTCTCCAGGCTGTAGGATTTCTGGCGCCGACATTGTGGTTGATCGCGTGCTTCAAGGAATTGGTTCATGACGTAGGTTATTGATGCACGTAGGTCAGCCATCACAGGAGGTAGCTTAGGGTATTGCGCTGCGTAAGTAGTTCCACTGTTTCGCACCTTTTGTCCCCAATTTTTATATTTGTGTTAATATCCTTTATTAATTTGATGTAAAAACTATAGACTGAAATTTTGTAATTCTTTGTTATATGTTTAGGTGTCATTTTACTGCTTTTGGGAGAATTGGAGTCTGTTGCATCACTCCGCCGAGGGATACCTTAGCTACCATGACCGTCCATGATTTAACAGTCGTGCAGGGATGGCGCGAGAGGAAGGACGTGTGTCAGGCAGATGGGGGAGAAAGCCTCGAGTCCGTTGGCGTGACTGGAAGGGACATAGACTTTTTTTTTCTCTTATCACAGGCATTTTTGAGGTGATGGGTGTAGCGGGTATATAAACAAGGAAACAAGTCCTACGAGTTTGTTATTGCTATAAAATTTTTTTTTCTTTTTGTCAGTTGTTCCAACAAATAACTGGGTAGAACTTAACCCATACAAGCGGAATGGTAAGGTCATGGTAGCTAAGCGTCGCTTGAGAAGTTAATTGAATTTAAACGTAAAGTGTCATAACTGAACGGTACTGTATGTTATGAAATGTTATTCACCTGTGAAAATGAATATAACTACTGATGAATCTTGAGTTTCTCACTTCAAGTTAAAACCTGACTGATGGAGTATGAAAACTAATCAAACTGAGCTATCCGGTGCACTTCACGTAACATAACCTCAAAGGCCCGAACAGTGACATCACCAAGTAGCCGCGTCAAATCATTGTCGCCGCGAACAGGGACCGAGGGAAGTCAAGTACCTCGGGGCCCCTAGGACTCTTGGAACAACGAGTCACGAGAGTAAAATAAACATCGGCAGTGCCAGACAACGGCAGTTCAAAGGACAGTGGCAGAGTCAACAGCCGGAAGGTAAAGTAGTGGCCAATAAAAGGAATTCAGGTTAGTGTCAACGGAAGTAAAGGTCATAAATTGAGAAGCAGATGAAAAAAATTTATAGTTTTGTTTTGCCTAAATATATCCTGCAGCAGTGAAGTCAGTGCGTCGTCTGCTGTTATTTTGTTAGCAACTTAATCAGTGAAAGAAAGAAGTTTTTTTTGTTCAAATTTAGTTTTCATCAGTTATCAGTGTTTAGGTCAGCAGGAAAGAAAATTAAGGTGCTTCTAGATTAAAAGTAATTTATCTTTACATAAATAAGTAATGATGTTTGAGTGTTCTAAAGTATGTCTCGCATGTTAACACGATCAAAAAGCATGGCGCAAGGGGGATTAGAGGCTCACAACATTATCAGTAATCTATAATTGCGGTCTGAGAGTACTGATGACAAGGAATTTCTAAATAACGAAGGTAATAACATGAATTATAATTCTGAAGGAAATAGTATTGGTGAAGCAGGTATGTCATCTCCATCAGCTGTTGGGGACAATACGGGGCTACCAGAAGAGGTATGCTAGAAACTCATAGCAGAACACTTTAACGAATTAAAAAAGGGTTGGAGAAATGATTTAGCAACCATAATAAAACAACACAGGGAGTTTGAAAGTAACTGCACATCAAGATTAGGTGAGGTAGAGAATAGTATAGAGGTAACAGTGCTGGGACAGGTGACCTTTGGTAACAAAATTGAAGGATTAGAAAATAAATGTAATTCACAGGATGATCATATTGAGGAGTTGAATAACCAAGTGACAATCTTTGGGGGATAGTAACTGCCAACAAAAATAAATTTGTTCAGCTAAGTTATGAATGTGAAATGTTAAGTGAAAGGGTACAACAAGAGGTAGAGGGGAGATGTACTCTTGTTGAAGAGACAAAGGGAACTGTTCTGCAGGAAATCGCATCAAATTTTTCCAGAGTTGAAGCAGAATTAGGTCTGCAAAGACAGAAACTTCAGGAGCTGCAGAATCTCACTAGGGACAACGTAGGTGAGGTAAATGGGGGGTTAACAGTTGTAAGATTCAGTCGGACATATCAGGTGGGAGATATTCCCAAATTTTCAGGTGAGGCTGGCATTCATCCTAAAAGACATCTGAACAGGTTAAATGCATTTTTCTCCTTGTATAGCTGTAGTGATGAGGAGAAACTTATAGTGGCCAAGAGGTCAATTTCAGGTACTAGTACACATTGGCTGAAACTAGTTGAGGACAAAATTAATACTTTCAGGGATTTCGAACGTGAATTTACAAGTGAGTACTGGAACAACAGAATTCAGGGAATTGACAGGGCAGAGTTCTATCAAGGGAAATGTGTAAGTGGTAACTTAGAAAGTCACCTGAGTACAGTGGTGGAGAGGTCAAAATATTATGATGTTCCCTTTAGTGAGGATGAAGTTATCACCCTAGTAAACTCGCAAACTCCAGTAAATGTACAGGAAGGGCTGGTAGGAAAGGAGATTAACACCATAGAGCAGTTGAGAAAAACATTTAAAGAATTACTAGACAGAATTTACAACCTCATAATTAATCCAGGGAACCAGAGCAGTAGAAACCTTGAACAAAGAAACCTAGATAGAGGAAATACAAACAGATTTGAACAACACAGAGGAGTGGATAGATTTGAGGATAGGAGGAGGGTGCTGCAAAGTGGATGGCAGAATAACAACCAGTTAATAGGTTAATAGGTACAATCACAGACAGGAGTAACTGTCAGGGAGAAAGAAGGAGAGGTGGATTTCATAACAACTGGGGAGGACAGTTCAGTGATCAAAACTCTGCAAACAACTACAGACCACCAGGAAATGGGGGTACAGAAGGGGAAAAGGAGAGTGGAGAAGTGATAGGTTTGGTGGCAGACAGGCATATGGGGAAGAGCGTGGAGTTCAAAGGAATAGTGAGCAAGGGGGTGGACAGAATGGACAAAGGAGACACACCATAATTCAAATAACAATAATAGGGGAAACTTGTAAGATCACCTAGTGAGGGCAGTCAAGCTGAGGTGATCGACAGAGGACCAGTAGTTGAAAATAGACCAATCCACATGGCTGCTGGCATATTTACCGATGACAGGGATTTTTTGTTAAATGAGGAGGAGGAAAACATCAGTAAAACTGTCATACCGGAATTGTCATGTAGAATAGGTGACCAAAATGTAGCTGTCTTGTTTGACTCTGGTTCTGAAGTGTCAGGTATTTCAGAGCAGTTTTTGTATAGTCTAAATAAGAGAGGGTTTTCATACCCGGTGTGGTGGTACTTAAGCCCCAAATTTCCACATACAAAATGTTTTCATACTGTCTACTCAAACTACTACGGCATGACGTGCGGTAGAGAGAGAACTCTCATCTCAGGGTATTTCATTGGTACGAAGGCGTGCAGGAGCACGGAAATAAATTAAATAAATCAGATTTCATATGAATGGCACATTTACTTCGGCGCAAAGTCACTTGGCATTACAAAAAAAAACCCTCTTCACTGGTGAGCTACTAATACAAAATATTATAACTTAGGCCATTTGCAAGAATTACAAATAAAAGAGTTCCTTAAGGCCCGTGTACATCACACCCAAACGCCTCGGTAAACTCGTACCCAAAATTACTAAGCACAGTGATTCTATCAAGCAAATTACTGCGCACAGTGATTCTATCAAGCGTAGAACTGATAGAAATAAAAAAAATGTACGTAATGAACTATGAAGATGATTCATCTTAGGCGCACGGCCCTCGCCATCACGTAGTTCACCCAGCCACGTGGGCGAACCCCTTATCTCGCGAGCGCAATCGCGACACGTCTTCATCTCACCACGGGTCAAGCAGAACTGGGGAGAGCCCAGGGCACGCACGGCTGACCAAGGGTGCCATAGCCTCCAACCTAGCGCACATATCCCTCAGAACTCTTTTAATTACTAGCCTATGCCGTACACAAGCGGCTCAGAACTCTCAATTTAAAATATATGACTCTTGGCAATATGTACTTAATACATAAATTTCTAGATTACGTTAAAAAGGAACATTTTGACATAAAATTATACAATATACCAAAGGCGTCACTGGCGGAGTGATACATTGCGGCCATCCGCCGGAAACTTAGCAACGGGCGATTCCCAGAATTCAAAGTTCTTTGTCCAACCTCATGTGCTCGCCTGAGGCCTTCCACAAAGATCAAACTTACACAAAACTGAAAATGTGAAATACGCCCTGTGGCCTTTAAATTACATCAATAAGTTATTTAGATAAAGTTAATGAAATATGTTGCTGAACAAAGTGAGACTAGTCTGAACTCGCTACGACAAAATTGACTGATCAATATCAATAAATTACTAGTTATGAGAACTAAGCTAACGCTAGCCCTATGTAGCCCAATGATCATTGATTAGTTACAAATGAATATGTTTTAAGATTGACAGCTTCTTGCTTCAGGATGGCATTCCATAACCTCGCAGGACTAAAGTTCATCCACAGATCTTGATGTTAGACATTATAGCGCAATAAGTAAAGAAAATATTTAATTAAATAATAAAATCTCGGCGAACAAACAATGCACTTACACTCAGAAAGCCTGACAGACTTGTCACTTTGACCGGGCAACTTATGAAATGTGGGGCTTCACTTCACACTGCACACAATATCAAATTAAACCAAAGTGACTTATTGCTGCCTTTGTGAGTTGGAGGCTCTTATGTGTGGGCTGGCATTGTGGTCGGTGTTAGACTACACTGGGGTCGAGCAAACTACATCAAAATTGAAAATAAAAAGCAGGAAAACATCGCTGGTGAGGCCAGGTGACTTTACACCAGTTATGCCAGTATTACAACTAACAGTAATTGGGGCCACAAAAGGAAAAAGTAAAAAGGTAAACAAGCAAATTTTTTGGAATTTTCAAATTGGGGAGCAGGAGTATAGTACCAACTGTTTAGTAATACCACAGTTAACTAAAGAAGTAATTATAGGGATTGATTTCATGCACAGCCACCATGTCATAGTTAATTTTGTCAAGGGACACATTACTATTAGGGACCATATTTATTAAATGCTAAGTAAGGGGACAGTATGTGATAGGCAGGCAGGGGTATTGAGAATACACTTGGTTGATGAGTAGGAGAGTGGAAGTGAGAAGACTGTGTTGTGCGAGGCAGTGGGGGAGGATTTGTTGGAGATACATCCTAGTGAAACATGTACTTAGGAGGAACAACTTAGTAAAGTACTGGGAGAGTGTGAAGTAGGTAGTGAGGAAGAGAGGATAAGGTTAGGCGAGTTGTTAAATGAATATTGTGATGTTTTTTCCAATGAACCTGGGCTTACCACTGAATACACAGCGAGAATACCGGTCACTGACACCATTCAAGGGGAAGACATATCCAATACCTTGAGCTTGTAGGGATGAGGTGGACAGACAAATTTGTGATATGAAGAGAGTGATCATTGAACGATGCAACAGCCCCTTTGTGAATCCTCTAGTGTGTGCAAGGAAGAAGGATGGCAGTGTAAGGTTGTGTGTGGATTCAAGGGCCTTAAAGGGGAGGATTTTACCTGATAGGCAGAGTCCAGTTGAACCTGACATTTTGTTTACATCATTTTATGGATCTAAATACATTAATACCACCGATTTTGTGAAAGGATATTGGCAAGTGCCTTTACACAAGGATGATAGGAAGTATACTGCATTTTTGTACCGGGTTTGTTCGTATCAATTTAAAGTTTTACCTTTTGGTTTATCAAACAGTGTCGGGGAATTTTGCCGAGCCATAGATGCTTTTTTAGGACCAGAACTGGAATCCAGTGTTATCACCTACGTAGGTGATGAATTAATTGCCAGTGAAACTTTCGACGAACACTTAGAAATTTTATCACAATTATTAGCCCGATGAAGCTGACTTAGCCAGCGAAACGTCGCGACCGCGCGTCCGTGCAAAATGTGTGTTGTCCTTAAGTGTGTTATTTGTTCCTCTACGTGCAGTACAGCTCTGTAAGTACTTTTACACTCCTATCTACATTTTATAGTAATTAGTAGCCTAGCTGCCTTTTCCAGCCTTTACATATTTTCGTTGTTTACCAGGCTTAGAAAAGTGAATGTTACTTTGAAATTATCCAAATCTATGTTTCTGAGGCAGGAGGTTGAATTTTTAGGATTTAAATTGATTGCTGAAGTTATTAGGCCCTATCCAGCCAAGGTCAGTCTAATTAGAGATATTCCAGTACCTAGGAATATCAAACAATTGAGGGGTTTTTTAGGCTTGTGTAACTTCTATAGGAGATTTGCAGAAAAATTTTCAGATGTGGTAGTACCATTATTATGCTTATTAAAGAAGGATTGCAGCTGGCATTGGACAGATGAATGTGAGGATAGCTTCGAGAAAGCAAAGGATTTGTTTATTGAGGAGTGTGTAGTACATCACCCAGATTTCAGTAAAGAATTTTACCCAAGTACGGATGCTTCAAGCTATGGGCTAGGAGCTAAGTTATTTCAGAAAAGTAATGAGGGCGAGGATAAACTACTTTGCAATGCTAAGTAGGACTTTAAATTCAACAGAGTGGGCGTATACAGTAACTGAAAAGGAGTGTTTAGCAGTTGTTTGGAGCTTGAACAAGTTGAGAAACCTAATTTTATGCAGCAAAATTATTGTTTTATCAGATCATCACTCTTTAGTATTTTTGCAATCATGTAAACTGATAGGTAGTAGGTTAACCAGGTGGTGCCTAGCGTTACAGGAATTCAACATTGGCATTGTGTTGTGACGCGTCCTCTGCGTCTGCTGTGTGTTGCTATTTGGACTATTGCTGTTGTAGTCTACTGCAGTTGGTGTTGAGGTTATGTTAAGTTTGCGCGTGCTCCGGATAGCTCAGTTTGATTTAACTTCAGGGTTAACCAATCATAGTGACTTCATCAATAACAACTCACTCAGTCAACGGTTGATTTATTTTTTGTTTAACTTTGACAGATGTTTACAAAAGGCAGCTTCTTACAAAAGGCGGTTATTCACTAATCACAAATAAACCCGTCAGCTGTTCGGCGTTACCATGTCTGAACTCCGCCTCGGGCCAGCGCCCGGCACACACTGTTCTATAACTAACAACCGCCTCGGGCCAGCGCCCGGCACCAACTGTTCTACACTCAAGACCGCCTCGGGCCTGCGCCCGGCATCAACTGCCACAACTCACCACCGCCTCGGGCCAGCGCCCGGCACCAACTGTATAACACGCGACCGCCTCGGGCCAGCGCCCGGCCTCAACTGTTCTCTCACTGCAACGGACATGGCAACAAATTGCGCACACGGCGGAGTGATACAACAGTATCCAAAATTCAACAAAACCAGTAAAATTACACTTAAA